>VWZY01004707.1:307304-371601 GCA_013399075.1 Chloroceryle aenea
TATGGGCTGGAATCCCTCGCTGGTCAGTTTGGGGTCACCTGCCCTGTCCCCTCCTCCCTGCAGGTGCCACTTTTCACTTTCCTGCACCCCCCAGCATGGTGCACAAGATCCAGCAGTGGTCTTGGTCTGCACACCAATCCTTGGTCATAACTCTACCCATGGGGTGTTGTCACTGCCAGCAGCAGCCACCAACTGTGAAAACAGGCTGCTGGCTGCAGACAGGGCAGGGAGTTAGAAGAACTGAGCTGAGATGTAAAACCACCAAATGGAATTAGTTCTGTTCGCACTCAAACCAGGACAGCTTTGTTAGCAAATTTTTAAATGATCATTTCTTTAAGTGGTTGACCAGAATCCGTAGATATGAAGCTGCAGTTACTGTCTTGACAGACTTAGAAAAGCTAGAGTGAAATGGGAAGGTGAAAGTGGAGGGGTGCAGGGTGATCACCCAATGCTCAATTTTCATTAGGCTGTTACTTTATAGAGACTGGATGGTGTGAAGTCCTGTTTAAACAGGAGTAATTAATTTAAAAAATCCCAGGTTGTTACTGGACTGCCAGTTTGAAAAGAAAAAAAAAAAGTGGTGCAACCTGATGCTTCTTGATGCCTGTCAATCTAGAAACAGTTATAAGTGATTCATATTTAACTACTCCCATCTTTAGGGAAACGAAGAAGCTATTAAACCAAACTTCTGTCATTTCAGGTGTTATCACTCTAGTTTTGTAGCACTGCCCAAGGCTGACAGCCCTTAAAACTGTCTGGAAATAACTGCGTATGGAGAACACAGATCTTGATGTATTGTTAAGGCATTTTACCATGACCATGGAGCAGTTAGGAACTCGGCATCCAGCAGGGCATGGCATCTTCACTGCCTCTTCCCCAGTCCCTTGGCCAATGGCAGTGACNAGAAGGCTTTGCTTTTGTCAGGGTTTAGGGTCAGGGCGGCCCCTTAGATCTATAACAGACGCTCTCTTTTAACCCCCCTCTCTCCCTAAAGGGGAAGAGAAAGAGAATAAGGGAGAGAGACTTAGTGTTTAGAAAAGGAAACTAGAAAAACTTTAATGAGAATAATAATAATAATAGAATATGTACAAATATAGACAAAAGCAGTATCGAACTCCCCCTCTCCCCCCCATGGTAATTCCATCACCAACACTACTGGTGCTGTGGAGCAGGCAGCAGGGGAGTCCCAGACTGGGNGGGAAGGTGAAAGTGGAGGGGTGCAGGGTGATCACCCAATGCTCAATTTTCATTAGGCTGTTACTTTATAGAGACTGGATGGTGTGAAGTCCTGTTTAAACAGGAGTAATTAATTTAAAAAATCCCAGGTTGTTACTGGACTGCCAATTTGAAAAGAAAAAAAAAAGTGGTGCAACCTGATGCTTCTCAATGCCTGTCAATCTAGAAACAGTTATAAGTGATTCATATTTAACTACTCCCATCTTTAGGGAAACGAAGAAGCTATTAAACCAAACTTCTGTCATTTCAGGTGTTATCACTCTAGTTTTGTAGCACTGCCCAAGGCTGACAGCCCTTAAAACTGTCTGGAAATAACTGCGTATGGAGAACACAGATCTTGATGTATTGTTAAGGCATTTTACCATGACCATGGAGCAGTTAGGAACTCGGCATCCAGCAGGGCATGGCATCTTCACTGCCTCTTCCCCAGTCCCTTGGCCAATGGCAGTGACTCTGAGGAGAAGCATCTCCCACATGGGTGAAGACCCCCAAGGCTGCTTGTGCCATATGAGCTCCCCTAAATTCTGTCTGTAAGATACAGAAATTAATTTATCTGAATAACAATTTTTTTGTATTTTTTACATTTTTAGAAAGCAACAGCAGCTCACCCTCTGAGAGAGATGCTGGCAGAGTGTGAAGAATAGAAGTAATTACAACCTGACAATGACCATGTCCCTGAGCAATACCTCCGGAGAACCTACTCAAATCTCTAGCTCCTCTGAAACCAGGCAGAGCCAGTGGCAGCTCCTGCACAATCCAGCTGTGACCACCCCATGTCAGCGAGCAGTGGCATTGGAAAGCAGCTGCAGGCAGTAGCAGCTCCAACTGTCCCTGCAGTGCTAGCAGAGGCTCCCTCCAGGGGTTTGTCCCAAGCCATGTGAGGCAGTGTGAGCACTGTGCATGTTTCAGTCATGTGTTCAGGAGTTACGACACTTGGGTACAGCTTGGTGGGGGAAAGAAACCAGACATAGGTGGTTATACATATAGAACTGCTACATATAGTAGACATATTAAGCAGCAGTGATGCATGCTGGACAGGGGAGAGTCAGCAGAAAACAACTCTGTTTCAGATGGAATAGTGCAGACGTGACAAACTGGCAGAAGGTGATGGCAGTGAATATATAGTTAAAGAAACCCACTTTCACAAACACCCAATGCTGCTCACGTGTCTCCAGCGATGCTACGATCTGGAGCTGAGAGAACAGTTATCTGGAGGGCCTGATGTTGGCCAAACGTTACAAATCAATGTGTGCTCCTGTGAGCGTGTGAGACGAGTCTGGCTGCGTTAGGCCCCCTGCCCTCTGCCCCCAAGTCGGGCTCGTTAAATTACAGCACAGCCGATGCACAGTTTCTGTAGGTAACGTCAAGAGTTACCTACATTTGACTTTCCTCATTTCACAACCCACACTCCTGCCCCTAAAAGTACACATGCTTTACCCACAGAACCATTACCTCACACCCTTTTGTTTCCTTTATGGCTGAATCTTCTAACCTACTTAAAAAAAAAAAATAAAAAAAATTTCCCCAGCACACTGTTATCTCCAGTTATAGCACCAGGAAGGTGTACTGGGGACTAATCGGGCAAGATGGAATTTGCCATGGGGAAACCCGCTGATGACAGTGGAACCCGCCCGCGTGTGAATTCCAGCATGATGCTCCTGGCACCTCTTTATAAGCAGGTGGAGGAGTGGTGAGGCTGGCAGGAGAGACAGGCAGAGCTGAGCTGAGCTGAGCAGAGTCCTCGCTGGAGCAGAGCTGCTGTGTAGAGTGAATAGAAATGGCTGGATTTAGCAGCAAGAGCCTGGTCCTGGTCTACCTGCTGGGGCTTCTGGTGCTGTTCCTGTGTGGCACCTCCAAAGGTGAGTGGGCTCTGAGGGTGTTTGACCCCAGGATGCGGCTGTCAGGCTGGCCATAGCGTGTTCAGGCTCACAGCTGGCAGTGGGACCAGAGCGAGGTGGAAGGGGATCAGTTCAGCCAAATGTGCTGCCTAGCTCTGCTCTTCTGTGGGTGGGGACTGGGCAGTCAGGGGGCTGGCAGAGTGGTCCTGGCAGGGTTATTTACTTTGTCGTCTTCCTTTGTTCCAGCACAAAGCAACCAGGACTGCTGCCTGTCTTACAGCAAAGTGCGTCTGCCCCGGTGGGCCCTGAAGGGTTACACTGAGCAGCTCTCCAGCGAAGTCTGTGATATCCACGCAGTCATGTAAGTTACTGCTTAGAAGATCCTCTGTTTTTTTCTGATGTGTTAGCATTAGGGTGTCTGTTTGGGCAGAAACAACGATTTGAAGGTTATAAACATGACTTCTTTTTCCTTGCTTTTCCAAAATGTTAAATTAACTGAGATGTATATAATATCTGTAAGCAATGTACACAGTCTCTAGGTGACAGGGACTGCTAGCTCAGAGGACAGCCGCACTATGCACATAACAAAGCTGAATGTTCAGGAGCCAGCTGTGCAAACACAAACCTGATCCGTTTCCAGCCAATGCAGCCTGGTCCTTTGCCAGAACCTGGTGACAGAGACAGAGGCAACAAGATTTTTCTTAATTCATGGAGAGTGGATTTCCCCCCTCCTGCAAGGTTTCAGTCCTCCTAAATGTTGATCTGTCACCTTAGCTTGACAACAGCTATTCTCCTTAATCTCACAATTTTTTTCTGGCATCCAGTAAAGTTCATTGTCTCGTTAGTTCCAATAAATTCAGTACAACTTTATGGTGGGAAAAAAAATTAAAATCTCTGACCCTGGAGCAGCTATTACAGTTACTTCTTATTAGGTGTTTCCTTTTGTTCCTGCAGTATCAGCAGGGTTGTGGAGCATCCCCTAACCAACCTGCATTTTCTAAAGTTGCTGTTCTTTATTATATGGAGTAACTACGATGAATGTTTTTAATTAAATCTATGTTCCCAGTATTTACTGGCAGGGATTTCTAATGATTTACTGAACTCTTGATCATTATTTCTTTTCCAGTTTCCACACCTACAGTGGGCTGAAGGCCTGTGTAAATCCAAAGGAAGGCTGGGTGAAGAAGCATCTCCTTTTCCTAAGGTAGGAATCGCAAAATCTAAATACTCTTGGGCTGCTAAAAACAGGGCGAGTGTGAAAGCCAGTTTCATATGTCTCTCAATGCCACATCTGACAGCTATGCTGAACACGCTTGTCCTTCCACCTCCTGCCAGACACGACTGTCCCTGAGAAGACTAAAAAGGAGTAGACGTGTCACATGTCCCTTTTTGTACCTCTTTTGGTACAAAACCAGCCTGCAGTTGACCTGTGGCTGAGGTCATTATTTACATGTATTCTCTCATTCTTTTAACAGCCGCAAGCTCAAGAAGATGTCCATGTGATACAGTTTCCAGCGGGGAACTAAACACAGACGTGGCTGAAGAACCACGAGGTTCAACCTCCCGGTTGGCATCATCACCTTGTACACTGTTGTGTGCTCACCCACCACTATCTCTGGCTTCTTTGGAACCGTCAAACTTCCTGAGTTGATTCATATTGCATCGCTGGTTTGCTTGAATTAAGCATTTTGTTAAAGTTTCTATTTTTACTAATGTGTATGTTACCAATGTGGCCTTGGAGTACTAATCAGTGAGGACTACCTTAAGCTGTTGTACAGGCTACGAATTTTATGAAGTTTATTGCATGTTATTTGTTTTGTTCAGCACATGTAGGGAGGGTTATTTATTCTCTTACTTCTTTGGCACTGTCTTGTGCCAAAAAGGTTTCCTTTTATCTGTGGTTAGCATTATAATACTTCTCGAACTAACGTTAAACAAAGTCTGCTTGTGGAAAAAATGGCAATTGGAGATTATAAAAAGTTAAAATTTGCACTCTCTGTGTGATGTCTTTATTTTTTTAACTGAAAAAGGTGACTTTCCCCTGAAACAAATTCCTTTGCTTGTGAAGCTCCATCTGAAAGAGTTATAGCAGCATGTTCACACCTGTTAAAGCCACTTTCCTCCTGGCTCACTGGGTTTGCCCCTCGGGTAGCTCTGACCTCCAGAGGACACATTTCCCTTCTCCCACAGACAGCTGCTATATATGAAGTTTTTGCTTCACATCAAGACCTGTTCTTAGCTCAATTTCATCTTCATCAGACCAGGGAGAGTCTCTCTGACCAGATTCTCTATTTATTCAGGAGAAACCTTACACGTTGTCACAGGGCGAGCTTTGAGCTCCTCCAGTGAGAAGGATTATGATGGTGGTAGTGCAGACTGCGCTCAACTTGCAGGGTTATCTCTAGGGGAAAAACTGTCGGGAGAAAGGGGCTTTTCTCCCCTTTATGTATTTTCCATAGTATCCTATTGTGATTTCTAGTATAACTTAAGCAATCTGCTTGTGGCCCTGCACATCTGGGAACTGGCAATTCTCTGTGGGTGAAGTTCTGAAGGAGGGAGATTAATTGGTGGATTCCATGTGGCTGATATTCAGGGTATCATGTGAGAAGCTATCAGCCTCCCAGGGAGGAGTCATTACTCAGCATGTTCCCTAGGGATTCCCCTAACTTCACGGTAAAGGTGTCAAATCCTGCTGGCGCCTGCTGGCACGAGTGCGGGCTCCTGTTGGGGCTCATCGGAGCTCCCAGCTGAATCAGGCGCGGGCAGAAGGATATGGACGCAGGGTCTTAAAGCATGTTAAAAGAAGGTGAGATTCCTCAGGCTTGCCTTGGGAACAGGTACATGTCAGCAGAGATGTCAGGAACCAGAATTGTCTATGAATGTGGGGCAGGAAAGCCTGGAGTCCCAGCTAGTGAATTCCAAGCAGGGGAGACTGATGTGTGGACCTCTGGGGGTGGCTCTTTGCTTCTCCCTGTCTCAGAGTGGTTTGAGTTGGTTGTGTGGTGTCAGGTATAAGTGGAAGTGCTCCTCTCTTGTCCTCACTGCGTGTTTCCAGGTAACTTGCTGCCTTTCATCCTGTAGCTCAGACAATCTGACTGCAGGATACTTCTGTAATTACCTGACACAGTCAGCTTTGCTGTCCTGACTGGGTAAGTACAGAGCCCTCCCTAACTAAAAGGTCTCCAGCCTCCAACAGCCTGGACCATGGAAACGAAGCTTAAAAGTAGTTCTGAGTTCCTATCAGAGAAGCTAAGAGAAAAATATATTATGGGTTTTTTGCAATGAATTTTTTGTGGTCTGGTCCACCCATCAGCTTGGTGACGTCAGGAAGAAAAGCTCTCCCTTAAAAAGTGGACAGCGAGGGAAGATTTTTTTTTCAGTAAATTTGACCGAAACAAATAAGAATGTGCAGAATTTGCCTGACTGTGTGGGTGTAAGCAGCTTGTCAGAAATGGAAGATGGAAGGAAAGAGCAAAGAGAAGAACTGCTGTTCCTTTCTGGTACTTGTTATTATTTCACTGTAGGTGAACAACAGAGGCGACTATTCCCGTGAACAGAAATGTGGAGGTAGCACACTCTCTAGGCGAATAGCATCTAGTAATTTAGGTTTGGTTTTGTTTTTTTTTTTAAATTCAGGGCAACCTTAAATTGATGAGAAGAGGCAGATGAGGATGAAAAACAATCCTCGGGCAAGAGAGCACTTTGACTGTTCTGTAACTGTCAGCTCTTTCTCCCAGAGCAGCTCTTGCCTCACAAACAGCAAACTCCCAGAAGATCATGTTCCTTATACCAGTAACACGATTTCAGCATTTTTCATGGCTGTGGTGTCATGATCAACACTGGAAATGACACAGCAGAAGCAAGAAAGACCTCTAACAGTGCACAGAGAAGTTTGTGTGTATAGTGGTGTCTGTCTGGGCAAGAGGAAGCAGGTTATCTACACCAGAATAAAACAACCTTGAAAAATATTACTGAAACCCATTTAATCCACCAGGCAGAAACAAGGAAGTATCACAACACAGTCCTCCCGCAGCTGACAGACCTGACAGCGATGAGAAAGGACAGCCTGTGAGGAAAGACAGACTGCAAAACTTCCCTCGGTACAAATCTGCTGCACACACTGCGATCATAACAGAAATAGGAAGTGGGTTTCTGCATCTTTGCCTTAACCCAGATGGCCTTTCTGATTCAGTTCAGCACACTATAGACTGACCTACTTCAGAACAAGTGGGTCATGGTACAACTCTAAATCAGGAAGTTTAAACCCAACTCTTCTCTGCAAACGAGAGTGTGTTTGAGTCAGAAACACTTTCTTCTCCTCAGCCTTCTTAGGACGGAGCTTTGGCTCAAAAGAAGGGAGATTTTCAGAACCTGCTGGTAGGAAGAACCCAGGTATCTCAAGAAGAGGCTTTTCTTTGTAACTGTATTAGTTTTGCTTCATGCTGTCTGACACGGTTGTCGCCAGCACTCTAGAAAAGTGTATTTCGCAGCCTTTCAAAGGCTTTTGAATATTGACCGATAAGAGAGGTTTATATTAACTCAACTTTCTCCCACTCCTGCAGACTGCTGAGCTAGGCAAAAAATGCACAAGGAGCAGCTGTTGTAGAGACTGTCTTGCCAAGCTGATAACACCAATACTTTCTATCTCTGTACATAAAAGCTGATTATCTCATCCAGAGATAAAAATTGCTAGAGAATCTGGATAAGTATCTCAGTATTTAGCTCTTTCCAGTGTGGCTGTTCTTGATCTCTCCATGGTGTATATGCAGAATGTTTGAAGCCGGCCTTCCATGGCTTCTAAGGCTGTGTGTGCGCTTTGGGTGCTAAAACATATCAGGCCAACAATTGCACCTGGTCAGCGGTTATTACACAGGAACAGCGTTCATGAGGCCATTGTGACTGTTTCTCTTTGGGACAGCCTGGACAGCATGCACTGAGCTGAGAGGGACGGACTTCTGCTGTGACTCCCCTGCTCCTGCACCTTCTGCTCAGAGGTAAGGAAAGGAGGTGAGAGATGAGGTTTGACTCGACTTACCACCTCCCAGTGTCATGACTGCCCTTGATCCCAGGCAGTGACAAGCTGTGAGGTGTGCACATTCAGATGGAGATTTACAGCAGGAAAACGAGGAGACTGTGATGGCTGGGCGCTGATGTCCTGGAGCTCCATAGCCTTTCCAATGCTCAGGCAGGGGCCGCATTTCCCCTTTCTGTGTCTCGTGAAAAGCAAGCAAGTGAGCAAACAGCCTGCTGGCATATGATACACAAAACCTCGAAACAATGATTGCTCAAGAGTATCGATCACAGTAATTGATTCAATGATGCAGATACAACCCTGAAGTACAGAACTGAAGAGATGCTCACTACATAAATTATAGCTGAATCGCAGATTCTCCTCACATGCTGTAGAGAAGTATCAAGCCTTTAAATTTGCCTAAAAATAATTAAATGTAACACTTCTAGTTCCTGTTAAGCGATACGGAGGGAATCAGAAGGCTGCATGAATGCTTCTGTCTGCGAAGAACAAAGAAAGGGCTAACATAGGAAGCAGTGTCCATGCTACATTTGTTGTTCAGGTCACTTAAGTTAAAAGAACAGGACAATATTTATATTCTGAAATTATAATCTGGGTGGACACATATTATGCTAAACAAATACAAAAAGCTGTTAAGAAATGGGAGACCACCAAGATGAGGGGTTCAAAAAGTTATTTTTCAATAGGGTTGGTCCAAGTCAGACAATTCAGTTGCAACGTGGGTTGGATTATTTGCTTTAAATAAAAATATTTCTTATCCGCCTCAAGATTTTCCACGTGCAAACAAGACAAAAAAGATTTAAGCAAACAAATGGGGATGAAAAACCCACAGGCCGCTTTGTCCTCCGGTCATGTCCCATCGTACATCTGGAATTGGCCATTGTATTTTACTTCCTGGCTTTCAAAAAAACCCGAGGGATTGTCTTCAAAGAGAAGCTGTGGGGAGCCATGGGGGGATTCTGCAGAAAGTCACGTACGGTCCAAGGCTGGGAGCTCAGCGCGGGGGCCGGGAGGGAGCTGCTCAGCCTGTGCTGTGCTGTTCCCTGCTGCCGCCTGCTGATGCTCCGCGGCCATTGCTCCATCAAGCTGGGCTCATTTTTTTTTACTTCTAGTAAGACATTAGTCTTTTAGAATGCATTAATCTTGTAGTGATTCCATGTTGGTTATCCCTTTTCAAGTAGATGTTTTTGGGGTTGGGGTTTTTTTTTGTCTTTGACGAAACTGCATTTTCACACTCATCTGTCTGAGTATTTTAATAAAGTTTAAGGCGATAAGTTTTTAGAATTGTTAATACTGTTTTTTAAATTTTAATGTTTATTGCCCCATCGTTGCGTGCTTCCTCAGTANCGCATGGCAGTCGGGAGCCTAAAGTGACAGTAGTTGGCACCACACATCTGTATTCATTATCAGAAGGCCCGGTTAGCGAAGCATTCCTGCATCTGTTGGGTTTATTTCTTGCTTTGCTTTGCACGTTTCCTGAGCAGAACCCCACTTTGGCCGAGCTGAGCGGCCAGCTGCCCTGGCCCCTCGTCCTAGGCCTCAGCAATCCCCAGCACTGAAGAAGCAGGAGCTGCCCAGATCAGGAGGTGTACTGCAGTAGCAGACTTTTTTTCACATTAAATATTTTTCTTATAGACTTGGAAAAATGCTAAATGATGTGGGGGAAAAAAAACTGCTATCTGTTAGGTCTAAGCGGCTGCCCTGACCCTAAACAGCGACAAACCCTCATCCAAATTACCCCTTTCCCACAGAAAGCCAAGGAGCAGCAGAACTGCTGAAGAACTGAAACATGAAGCAATGAGGTTAAGCCTTTTAATCCTTCATCTCAGTGGAAAGTGCAGAGGTGCCAGAGCATGCCTAGAAATGGGCAGCGTGTTAGGGTTTTTGATATGTTACTGCACACAGGCCTGTGCAAGCACTGGAATAAATACAACAGCTTTTGTAAAATAGGTTTTCCCGGCTTCTTGAAACACTGAACTACAGCAGGGTGTCTTCAGGGCATCTTGTTTAACAGTAAAGCCGATGAAATAAGGCAAATAGGTTTTGGGAAAAANAATAGCTTTCCCGTATGCCTTCAGGCGCCGAGAGGCCGCGGGACTCCGGCCGCGAGGGGCGGCTCTTTCCCGCCCAATGGCCCTGCCCACCCGCACGCGCACGCGCACCGAGCCTGNGAAGAAGCAGGAGCTGCCCAGATCAGGAGGTGTACTGCAGTAGCAGACTTTTTTTCACATTAAATATTTTTCTTATAGACTTGGAAAAATGCTAAATGATGTGGGGGAAAAAAAACTGCTATCTGTTAGGTCTAAGCGGCTGCCCTGACCCTAAACAGCGACAAACCCTCATCCAAATTACCCCTTTCCCACAGAAAGCCAAGGAGCAGCAGAACTGCTGAAGAACTGAAACATGAAGCAATGAGGTTAAGCCTTTTAATCCTTCATCTCAGTGGAAAGTGCAGAGGTGCCAGAGCATGCCTAGAAATGGGCAGCGTGTTAGGGTTTTTGATATGTTACTGCACACAGGCCTGTGCAAGCACTGGAATAAATACAACAGCTTTTGTAAAATAGGTTTTCCCGGCTTCTTGAAACACTGAACTACAGCAGGGTGTCTTCAGGGCATCTTGTTTAACAGTAAAGCCGATGAAATAAGGCAAATAGGTTTTGGGAAAAAGAGCTTGTTCATTTCCAGAATGGAAAATGGCTCATAAATTATATGGTTTAATATCTTTTATGTTATAAACACATCAGAGTTGTTAACCACCTTGCTAACTCTCAGCAAGAACCTTTAAGAACTGGAAGTAGATCTGCTGAAGTCAGCGGAGCAATAAAAGTGGGAGCATTGCTGTCTACAGCTCATGCTATAAAATCCCAGACATCTCATCTTTTTATCTCTCACCTTTTCATCACTTTTGTTTTTTTTTTTTAAGGAATTATTCTGGAATACGTACAAGGTGATGAGACAAAGACCAGATCGATAGATCTACTCGATCTTAAACCTGAGTAAGTACGATACTGTTTCAGAGAACAGCAATCTGCTGTTTTGTAACATGCTCACGTACAGCTCTGTTTGATTGTTTTGAACATGATTGTCCTGGTTTGAGTGAGACAGCGAGGTCAGCTCTGTCTTTGTTCACTCGAACACACACACAAAGAAAAGAATGTAGTCAAATATTCTCCTACTCTTTTAAATACAGAATATTGCATTCCAGATGATTATTATCATCACACTTTTCTGTTCAGAGGTGAAGCCTCTTTTTGCTTACAGAGCTGTGACTATCATGATGCCTGTACAAAGCCAGCGGAAATATACGGTGCTTAAGCTTGTAACATTGTGATGAATGACAGGTAGCTCTTGGCTCGTGTAAGAGTATTGCCAGAGGAGGAAATCTGCTGGGTTTGAGTTTCTATTGCTTGTTTGTTTTGTCATAATTAGCACAGATGCCGTAGCCTTAGTAGAAGAAATCCGAAAAGGAGAACCTCTCATCACAGCTTCATGCGAGGAACACGTCATACATTTAGTACAAAGATTGCAAGAGAAGCTAGGGGAAAAGGAGGATCACCAGTTCTATATTTTTAAGGTCAGAGGCATCTTTAAAATTATTTGGGGTATTTGGGCGAGTTTCAGCTGTGCAGTTGTGGGTATGCTTTTACTGCTGCACATTGTGCCTGTAAGCAAACTTTCGACTTTGTGATGAATTTCTTGGCTCTGCTCAATCATCTCTGCACTGTTTAGAGCAACTGAGTCTGACCTGGTTACGTCTGCCAGGAATTTCCCCAAAAGGTGGGAGCTGTGACTGTTCTGAGACACTGTTTGCACAGGATCACGTACAGGGGTGTGTTTTGGATGGAGAGAAATAATTCCTTTACTTGTCAAATAAAACTTTGTAGACCAGTAGCACCCATAGCTATGTTTAAGCAAAACCGGTGAGTAGACCTCAAGTGAATTAGCTGTTGGGAAAGGCCCCAAATATTTTCATACCCTTGTTGACTTGTTCTCCATTGTGTGAAAATTGTGGGGTTTTTATGTGTTCTGCTGCATACGGTAATGCTGGTTGTCATTACTCTCTGCCATTACTATTATGTTTGAATATTGATAGCTTGATCTTCAGCCAGCACTTAAAGAACTTACATTAAATGTCTAAGCTTTTTAATGAACAATGACTAGAGAGACCATTCAGGGCCTCAGATCCAGGATTCAGCCTGTCAGAAGAGAAGAGGTTTAATTGTATTTAATTGTGGAAATAAAAAGAAAATTACTTCCAGACATCACATGATGCAATCTGGAATAATTAAGTGTTTTATTTGTGTCAGCAGATGGCAATGTTCAGCTGTTCAAAAGTGCTGGTCAAGATTATTGTTATTAAATTTAGAGAGAAAAAGAAGTTTTGTGTTGGTTGGTTTGGCTTAAAAAAAAACCTCCTTACATGTTGTTAGATATAAATTGTGTTCTTTCAACCATCTGGGTACATTCTGCAACGACCTGTGTATTTAACCTTGAAAACAGAGATATGTAATAATGCATGTGAAATTGAAAAAGTTTCTGTCTTTTCTAAGGTAAGCTCTCAGCTGAGATGATCCCTTGCTTTTCACAAGCTTTTAAAATTGTTTGTTCATTAGAGAGACTGACAAATCATCAAATGCTTGGTCAAATTCCAGTGTAAATAATGTATTCATTCTTTGTTGGGTGTAGCGCCGCACTTGAGCTTCTGTAGTTGGAAAAGGCAGAGGCAGCACATCCAAACAGTGCTGCCTTGTTTCCTTCACTTGAGTAGTTAGAAGTGTGTGAAAAAGGACTTGGTTTATGTTTCAATTCCATTTAAGTCTTGTAAATGAAACATGAGTATCAGGTGCTTCTGAGATTTTTTCTCTTTTCTTCCTTTCCTTTCCTTTCCTTTCCTTTCCTTTCCTTTCCTTTCCTATCCTTTCCAATGAACATTTTTCTCCTGTTGTACTGGAGCATAATCTTAAATGAGTGCACAAAGCCCCTTTTTCCTTACTTCCAGTAGCTGTGATGAGGGTGTTGCATTAGGCACCCTGCAGACAAACAACCTTTCGTTGCAGTTTCTCAGGTTTTCAGCTATTACATGGCAATGGTGTGCTGTAGTGCTTTGCAGATTTTTATCTTAGGGACAGCTGGCACAGATCTTGTAGAACCAATGCACGGGGTTTTTTTAATATTGTTTTAGGGTCTGATAATTGCATCATAGACAGAAGCAGTTCTTGATGACATAGAGTTGTGAGGATGAAGCAACTGCAGCACTGGGTGCTGGAAAAATAGTGATCTGAAATTGAACATAAACCCATCTTGTTTTCCTCTCTTTTTTTTCATAATTGTTAAATACAGTTGTTGCTCAGAGCTGCCTGAATGGAACCCTATAAGTGTCATGGATCAAATTCCTATAAATTTCCATAATTATCCATTTGCATATGCAGATATTTGTATACTGTGGCTGGTTTTAAAAGAATATTTGTGTCATTTCCACATCTTGATTTCCCATTCTCCCTGTTGTAGCTGAAAGTACATCTTGTCTTACTTTCTCTAGAGAGCAGAAATTGCTGTTTCTCTGTCAGAAAATACATTTTCTGTTTCTCAATCCTTCACTTGAGCATTGGAATTTCCATTTTGATCAGTCCCTGCTTTTCTGAGAAGAAGATCTCTGAGCTCCTTTTGTTTACTTTTTGGAGACAGGCAGCTGAGAAACCTGGAGATAAGAACAAGAAGCTGAAACTCTGGTAATATGTCAGTGACTAAATGGCATCACTTGTAAATCATTTCTTCTTCATTGTCACACTACAGAGAAGACCTGGTGGAGCAGTACTGTGGTTTGAACATCCCTGTCCCTCACTGCCAGTGAACTGCTGTCACACCTTTCCCAGGTCGTGATTTTATTGACTTTAGGGCCGAGCAGAAGCCAGCTGGTAATAAGTGAAAGTTGTTGAAATGCAAACCCTGTTACCTAGTAGCCACCTTATTTAAACACAAAACAGATTGTATCATTTTTCTGGTCATTTTCTAAGTATCCCAGTGTGCTGACTTTCATTGTCAGTATCTGAAACCATTTCCACCAGTGTTTAGTAAACCTTAACGTGTGTTGTTATGTCTAGGAGATAAGGAACATGCACACTGTCTGAGGAAAGGATGGGAGAAGCAATGTTAGAAACCCAGTGACCTCCACAAATGACACAATACAGGCAGGCATCAAATTCGAAGTTCCCTCTCTGATTTCTGTCTGGATAAATATCTTTGTTAGGGTCCTGCGTGCCTTTTTCATCATGACCTCACAGGACGTAGCTGTGGCTTATTTTTGTTCTTCCTGTTTTATAAAACAAAATCATATAGTACCTGGAAGCATCCCATAATCTAAAGGACTCAAAATACTCAATGTTGAGCCTGGATCTCTTGGTTCACCATGTAATGCTTAATATTATTTGGGATGTCTTTCATCAGCGATCTCACTGGGCATTGTCTCCTCACTCATTTGGTTTTGCCCTTTCAGCTTTAGGGTCTAGGGTCACATTGCTGGTATCAGAGAATGTGGAGAAAAAGCAAATGTGGGAGAAAAAACAGTTCATTCCAGTAAAATGTTAATTTGAAATCAATACTCTGTGGTATCTGCAGGGATAACCAGCTGAGGCATGGGTGATATTTTAGCTAGGGATGAAGATATTACACCTGTAACTGCTAATCTGTCAGAAGGAGGAGAAACTATTAGTATATTGAATAGTTTGAGAATTTTTTTTTAAATTTATTTGCATCAAAAGTTATTTTCCCTCCCCCTGCTTCTGTTTCAGGTACTTAGAGCACATGTATTGCCCCTGACAAATGTAGCATTTAATAAATCTGGTTCCCGGTAAGTTATTTGCCAAGTCAAAATACATAATCACAAATGGAAGTTTTGTCTTTGTAAATTTATGTTGAATTCCAGTGCTCTTGTCTTGCTGCAAAAAGAATTCATCACTGCTGCTCATATGCAGCTCTGGGCATGACTGGGGGTAGATTTCAGGAGAACCCATGGGAGATACTAAAAAATAGCAAGTGAGATTCAATCGATGTACATTTTTACTTCTTAGGTGATAGTTTGTTGCCAACTACCATCTTTTATAAAGAAACACCCTTATGGCCATAACGTGAATATTGCTAAAAGCTAAATCTATCTTTGCTGTAAATCCATTTGAGACTCTCACTGTAGAGGAATTTCATGTTAATTGATTTTGCTGTGGACAGTTTTTCCTTCTGCCTTGAAAGCAACAGCTTGCTTTCTAGCTGAAATACATTGAAGTTTAAAAACAAGGTGTTTGTTGGGTTTTTTTTAATAAATACTATTTTTTTTAATAAATACTATTTAAAAAAAAGAATATTCTATGTACATTATATTTTTGAAAGAAAACAAATTTAGGTGCAATGGCAGTGCTAACTGAATACAACTCGGATGACTACGCACCCAGGACCAGTAAGATATTCACTATATTCAGAAATTCATTTCTCTTTGCTTCAGCTTTATCACTGGAAGCTATGACAGAACCTGCAAAGTATGGGATACTGCCTCAGGAGAGGAGCTACGCACGCTGGAGGGACACGGGAACGTGGTCTATGCAATAGCTTTCAATAATCCCTATGGGTAAGTGCATTTTCTCTCAGCTACTCAGGTTGTATTCTGAATGTTCATCATTCTTTACTGCCTCTGTGTAATTGTACATGATGTGAGATATAGGTACGTACGACAGCTTGTGTTGCTTCTGTTTAGGGGAAAGAACATTTCTGTCCTAAAGGGGATTTCTCCAGTTGCTGTTACAAGTTTGTTATTATTTAGGACACGATTTCCAAGTGTCACATCTGTTGAGTCATTTGTGTAAACTCCACAGGGTGCCGCTGTATGAATGTCACATAGAACCCGGGCACCTTTTGTTTTCTGCAGTAACTTTGCTCCAGGTTAGAGTTGCCACCTGTTAGGCAAAGGGAATTACACAGTAGCTGCTGAAGCTTCATTGTCATTGGCTTCCCGAGGAAGATGTTTTAAGTAAATCATTTTGCTTTCCTGCAAAGAAAGAGAAATGAATTCCTGGTTTTATACTGAATCACATCACTTCTTTCACTGTCAGATATCTTGTTTATCGGTTAAGCAGTACAGTTACCACCAGGAAATAAATGTTCAAGTCTTGTTCATACACTATTTGGAGCATCGTCATTTCCTTCTAAAGGAAGAGACTTTATGTAACCTGGAACCTGCTATGTCAATGTCTTATATTCTGATATTATTCTTTAAAAAGGCAGTTAGTGGAATTATTTTACATACTTTGCAGAAACTTAACGTATGACAAAAATCTGTGCAAAGATCCATCACTAGACTGTACATAAAAGTGGAAAAGCAGTATTTAGCGAGTGAAAATCTGATGAGAACATTAAGCTACTCTTAAATTAAAAGTTCAGTAAAAAAACACTTCTTTTTCCTGCTGATCTCTAGGTTTGATACAGCGTCCCTTGCCACATATTCAGAGTACCTCTGTTCAGTTGAGTGTTGCTCTAACTGCAGCTGGTCAAAACACTTCCACTGACCTCAGTGGGGGTGGAGTCTCACCTCTGAAATTTGGGTAAACTGCTTCTCAAGATTCTATAGCTGTTGATAAACAAGCTAATGAAATGACATAGCTTTTAAACACACCTATTTTTTTCTTAATAAAAAAGATTGTTTTTTTTCCATTTAGTGATAAGATTGCCACTGGGTCTTTTGACAAAACCTGCAGACTGTGGAGTACGGAAACAGGAAAATGTTATCATACCTTCAGAGGACACAGAGCAGAAATAGTGAGTACTGAGGGACTTTCCTTATTCCTTTGTTCCCTCACAGCATCGCTGATGGCTGTGGGTTCCAGGTCCCTGTGGGCTGACACTGGAAGGGGCAGCTATTCTGATATTGTGAACATTTCTGCGCTGCAGGAAAAGCTAGTCCAACAGAGATCACCTACAGGACCAACTGGAGCTGTAAAGAATGAATGAATTTCTGAAATTTTAACTGTGTTAACTGGGAATATGTGGGATGCTGAACTGTCAGAGAGATATGAAATGAAAACAGTTTAAGCTTAAAAACAGTTGGGTTCCTTTCTAGTGCACGAGGAGCCTTGTGAGCTATGGCAGGTATCTCAATGCACAGCATTCTGATTTAAAAGGTCAGGGCAAATCCTCTGAAACTCTTAATTCGAGTGCAGAATATACTTTTTAACAGAAATACCTATATGATCATTAGGTATAAAATCAGTTAGATAAATAGTTAAAGGCTCTCAATTCCTTCTGGCTTCTGCAGAGGTTAGATTAGACCCAAAGTGTCACGAGACGTGCTAAGAAGTAATTAGTAGAAGGTAACAGCCAGCAGAAAATTATGTGTTTTTTCTGAATGATATCTGTTTCTGAAAAGCCATTATTCTATATGATAGATTGCTGTCAAGGACATGTCCATACTTAATCAGTATTGAAAAAAAAAGAAACAGACATAGTGAAAATGCACCAGTGACTTCAGCTACTGTTTTCCATTTTCCATGGCATCTCCTATTTTTTATTAACAGAACAATCATATTGAATAATTATAGAGAATGGGAAGTAGATTACATCATTATTTTAATGTGAAAAATTAATGTAATGTAATGAAAATTAAATTAAAGAAGCTGTTGGGCTTCTGTTCTTGCTTTGTTGTAAATAGAGATGATGTTGGGATGGCCTCGATAATGGCCCATGTTAAGATAAGAGTGTGAGTGTGCAGAGTGTGTTTGTGGGTACACAGAACTGTCGGAAGGGTCTTAGCCTCAGACACATCAAGTTAAAGAGGAAGCCAAATGACTGTCGGTCAGATTGGGCAGTAACTGAAGAGTCTCAAAGAGATTTTTGAAATAAAGGAATAGAATTTCAAAATAAAGAAAAAGAAAGAAGAAGATAAGAGAATCAAGGCCCTACAGGGTGGGGGAGGCATTCCAGGCTCAGGAGACAGTCCAGGAACTCTTGCAGTAAGTCCTTTTAAAGCATTGCCATTGCAGAGCTGCCAGTTGGTCCATTTGATCTGAGCAGTCATCCAGAGCTGTGTGATAAAGATTTGTTGCTCTTTTGAGTGAGCTGTTGGAAGAACTCTATTTTCCATATACCATAAAATACTGATCCAGACTTTTGTCTTGTTTAAAAATAATCCTGACCAGTTGTTTTTGAGAAAACGTGTATACTCTCCTTTCCCACTTTTTATATTCAACATTTCTTGCTACAGGTGTGTTTAGCATTTAATCCTCAGAGCACACTGGTGGCCACTGGAAGCATGGATACCACTGCCAAACTATGGGACATAGAGAAAGGAGAAGAAGTAGTCACTTTAAGTGTACGTTTGCCTTCCTTTTGCTTTTCAGGGTGTTCCTCGCTGTCTTAGTTTTCTAACTGAGGTGACCAACAGTATAACCTTACAAGTTTCAGAACATGCAGTTGCTTTTACTGGGTGGTCCCTCAGTGACTGCCATTACAAAGCCAATCAAGAAAACTTGAAGGGATTGATAAAGCCGTGGTACTTGCTAAGAGGTCCTATTTATCAAAAGACAGATTTTCTCCTTTCGGTGACACTGATGCTCCAGGTCAGAATGCCTTCCATTGCTCATTAACATGTGTTGCTATGCTGTAAATTATGACCTCCTCTGCATTAGCATAGAGTAACCCTGAGAGCACTCTAGATCTGTATGGATCTTCTTAGTGTAAGCATCAACAGAGGACAGCCATCCAGTTCCCTTGAGACTGTGATGGCTCTTGGCTGGCTGGGATTACACAGGTTCATGTTGGCTTGTGCTGTTTCAAGGCTTTTCTCTCACGTAAATCCTAAATTCATAAGTTTCCTTGGGTCTATGTGGCCTGTAGAGTGAGGAAGGCATCTTCTCAGCCTTGACTTTCTCTTCCTCAGAGCCCTAAGCAGAGCAAAGATCCGTGGAGTGTGTGACCTTTTGGCTTAACATGTGCTTACATCCATTTTCCCAACCCTCTCCCCCAACACCAATGTCAGGCTGTGCTGTGGCTTACTGTAAATGAATCATCTGATTTTAGTATGTGTTGGTGAACAACTGTGATTCTGTTTAAATCAAATATGGAAAATAGGCACTGATGGCATCACTGGATGTCATTGCTTAAGTGATGTGCCTGATTTTTTGCAGTTGTTGGGATATCGACTATGCCACAGTCCAGCAGATCTTCCTGTCAAAGTTGTGATATACTGGATAGGGCAATACATAATATATTGAAGGGTTATAGAAGGATTATGCTGCTGAAAAATGCGTGTTAAACTACATTTTAATGGAAAAGGCATAATTTGCATTCTTATACTCCTTTTTAATAATTCCCTCAGGGGCACTCTGCAGAAATTATTGTGTTGTCTTTCAACTCCACCGGAGACAGGATTATCACCGGCTCCTTTGACCATACAGTGGCAGTGTGGGATGTTGGCACTGGCAGGTACTAAATGACTAATAAATACCATTTTACATTGCATATTTTAATGGCAGGTGAAAGAGACGATGGTGAGCTTCAAATTACAAGACGTTCTGTTTTTCTTTCACTTAGAGTATGCCTTCATTTGTCGTATCACTGTATCATCCTGTTCCCTTGGTTATTCTGAAAGGGAATGTTGTGCGTGAAATGTTTTTGTACCAGTTTTTTGTTTTAAATTTCCATCTTATGAACTCTGAGGAGGCAACAGAATGGACAGATCCCGTGTTTGGTGCTGATGAATTAACCAAACAGGAAAATATTTTATCAACGTGGAAACTCATGGTGTGGAGGGTGTCTAGAATTCCTAGATGGAACAGGCTGTTTAAATAGAAAGACATCATGTTTTAGGTCATGGAAAATTAGTCTGATCACATCATATTAAAAAACTACAGAGGGTCTGTTTCCCGTCTCACAATCCTTTATGTCAGTATGAACTTGTAAAGAGGAGAAAATCTGGCCCCTCTGACTGCAAAAAACAAAATGCCTCAAGTATGTTGCCAACAAATAAGAAATGTAATAGCTAAATATGAACTTGTATTATCCTGATAAATCCACTTGTTTTTTCAGCTGGAAAATCAGTGTGAGTAATAAAATGATCACCCTGATTACTGACAGGAAGATAATGATTCCATTATGCTTTCAGAGGTCATGTCTTTTTTCATTTTGTGAGAGCAAGGGGAATATCTCTGAAACTTGTGTACAGAAGAAAAGTGTGTGTATATAGTGATATCTCTAGCTGTCTATCTAATCGATAATGGTTTCTGTGAGATCTTCCACACATTGCCATATATTCTGTTTACTGATTGAATATTTATCACAGAATGTTGCAGCTTGAAGCCTGGACTGCCTTTTTGAAATTTGGAAATGAAAGCTTTCAAATTTTGAATTATTTTTTTTTGATTTACTAGGCATTTTAGGTATTAGGTATCCCAGTAACAGCAGTTCGATGGCCAATTAATGTGTTCACAAAATTAACATTTCCACCATTTTCTTCCTGGAGATTATTATTATTTTTTTTTTACTGTAAAAAAGTGTAAACAATTACAACAGAGTGGGCCCTACATTACTAGAAAGTAAAAGGAGTAGTTCTGTTGAATGACATCAGTATAATCAAGTGTTTGTTATCATAAACAAATGGAAAATTCAATTACTCAGGAGATTTGCTTTGCTCTTCATTTAGCATATGTATTAATGTAGCTGCCCTTATATGTGTTAGGCAATGAATAAAAACATTTCTGTCACTTAGACTCATTTATTTGTTTTTCTAGTCATTGGTTTATCCATTAGTTAAAGCAGCTTTAATGGTACAGTGATATTAGCATTGTGATAATAACCTAATTTACCTATCCTTTAATATATATCTCTCATTTAATCTTTTTTGGGGTTCATTGCCTTATAGGCCATTAATTCAAAAGAGGCAGTAATGGCTAATTGTGCTCTCTCTATTCAGCAGAAGCTGAAGAATTGAATGGAACTATTGCCAGTTTTGTGCAGCAAGAGGTTTAGGATTAATGAGGATTAGAAATCATATTTCAGTTTGGCTGTCATTTGCCTGTTACTGGGGAACAAGCTCACAATAAGTACCTAATTAAGTTCCACTTGATCTTCAGTGGAGTCTATAAGAAGTTTAGATTATATGGAGTTTTAAAGTTGCACTGTTTTCAGGTCACTGAAGTTGGGTAACAAGAGATTAATGTGGAAAAACTTGCTCTAAGTAAGAACTTGCCACTCCATTTAATTGCTTTAATAGATAAAATGGACACCTAACTATACCATTTTATAAACTTACCTATCATCTTTATGCATATATCAAAATACACACTGAAAATGCAATTTCCCTTCTTTTTTTTGTAGGATGTTACATACTTTAATAGGTCACCGAGGAGAGATTAGCAGTGCCCAGTTCAACTGGGATTGTTCTCTCATTGTCAGTGGATCGATGGACAAAACATGCATGGTAAGAAAGCTGAGTATGTGCTGAACACACCCACTGGAGCTATAAAAATATATATCTTGTAAATGGAAGAGTGTTATTTTAAACAAGTATGAGTAATACATTTAAGAATTTAAAACTAAATGCAGAATGTTTAAGCTTATTTGTTTCAGTGAAGTTCAGTTAAATAACAACAGCTATTTGAAAGCGTGTTAAATCAATACACTGAAATAGAAAAAGCCACCCAGGACTTCATTAAACTGACTGAACAGTGACTTTTTATTGATTTTTATACAGTTTTCATGTTAATACTTTGTCAGACATCAGAAAGGGCCTATACATGTTGCTTTAAGGACCCAATAGATACCTGTCTATCAAGTAACAGTGAAAACAAGCGAAAAAATGACCCTTCTTTTCTGTGCAGCTGTGGAATGCTGTGACAGGGACACATATAGCAACTCTAACAGGTCACAGTGATGAAATATTGGATGTCTGCTTTGATTTTGCTGGTCAGCGTATCGCGACTGCCTCTGCTGATGGTGAGTGAGCTCCTGGGGCTGCTGTAAGAATAGCAAGAGCAGCAGAAAACACCTTTGACCTTTTCTTTTGGTTCCCCTCTGAATGCAGATTGATGAAAGAGACATTAAACTTGTTTTCTCAGTTAACATTTTATTTAAGTTTCACACTTTAATCAACTCAACTATGCCTTTCCCCTTTAACTTCAGACTTGCAGGGAACTACTTCACTTGTGGCTGGAGATGCATTTTAACTCTTGGTCAGTAGCTTTTGAGTGAAGTTCAACTGTGGTGGCTCAAATTTAGGCTTAAGTGAAAAAGGTAGTTGGAATTTTAATGGAGGATTTGCTTTCCAAATACCCAGCAGAAGAATACAAAATAAAGAGGTAGTGAAAGAAGTAATTTTGTTTTGTTACTGGTACGCAGCAGCTTTGCACTCTTACCCTTGTTCTTTAGGGATCGTATGACATGGTTTTTTTGGTATTCACTTGCTCAGTGTTGTGGCACATAATGACAATGCCATATTCTTTTTACACACTTTAGTATGTAAAACATAGCTTCTGAGAATTTTTACATACAAAAAACAACAGGTTTTTTTCAGAAACAGGATACCTGACTGGATTACAGATCCTTTCTGACATACTTGATGATTGGAGGAAATTGGTTTAAGATTGTCCTCTATTTCTTTTGAAATCAAACCTGAGGATGAGGTCCTGCCGACCTTATTGAAAGGTTCTTACTGAAATGCACATTTAACAACAGTCACAAGTGGTTCCTCATCTACTCCTGCAGGATCAGCGAGAGTCTATAATGCAGAAACAAAAGAGTGCATTGCCAAGCTGGAAGGACATGAAGGTGAAATTTCTAAGGTAAGTTGTTTGTGTTTTACAGGTTTTTTTCTTCTATATGTCACATCCAGTCCACCTGTTATTCCACAACAGGAATACTGTTAAAGAATGTGGTGGTAAATTCATTATTATTAAGACTGAAATCTCCTGCTAAGAAATTAACCCTACTAAAAGAACATTCCTTTGACTAAAAGCACTCAGTCAGTGATCATTCCCCATTTCTGAGCTAAGACAATACTGGCATGGGCAATGCTCAGGGAACAAACATGGAGGCACACTGCAAAATGAGTTGCCTTTGGTGGAAGTTTTTATATTACAGAGACGTATGTTATTTAAGGTAGAACTCCATGAAATAGGTACAAATTTTCCATCACGATAATGACAATGTTCAGAAAAAGTAATTGAAGTTGTAGAGCAGTTGTGATTTTGGGGGACAGCAGTCAGAAGTCTTGATCCTATGGTAACATCACTGCATTTGGGCCTTTGTACATTCACAAAGTTTTCAGCCAGAGGAGTTTGCTGGTGTGATTCTAGTGAATGCTATCCTTAATTTTAGCTGAAGGCTGAATGCAAGAGTTGCTGCTTTCTGTTTTCATCTTCTAATCACTAGATATGCTTCCTTTTCTAGGCATATGTGACTTGCTCAGTAATAGAACTCTTTTCTGTATGTTTTTAAAGGTATGTTTCAACCCTAAGGGCAACCGCATACTAACTGCCAGCTCTGATAAGACAGCTCGACTCTGGGATGCTGCCACTGGGCACTGCCTGCAGACACTAGAGGGTCATACTGATGAGATATTCTCCTGTGCTTTCAATTACAAAGGTGATAGAATTATTACAGGTAATTAAAATATTCAGATATTATTTTTTCTTCTTTTGACATTTGTTTGAAATGTTTTTACAGTAAAAAAAAAAAACAACAGAGTGTGAAAAGTTTTGTGGGGCTATATCCCAAGTACAGGTACCAGCAGTGACTTAAAATATAGTCAAGAAAATCTAGAAACTCACTTTTTAACTGGGGCACGAGTGATTATGGCCATGAACAGATTGGTCTAACAGCACAGGCATATCCCACCACTTCTCTGGCACAGGCTGGCACCAGACCTTTTCCCACAATGCACTGCAGTGAGGGAGGTCTGGGTGAGCAGAAGGCAGCTCTTTAAATGGAAGGACACCTTTTGTGTATTTGGCACTGGATTCTCATCTGGTTTCTTTCATTTCAGACAAAAAGTCATGGGAGCAGGAAGATGTGAACAAACAGAGTATTTGTGATTGCTTTGGTCTTTGGACCAAGCTACCAAAGTATGGGATGCGGGACAATCTCAGCAAATAATATTGCTGTAGGTCCTGCTGCCTCTTGCTAGGCATGGGCAGAATAATATTTCTGTGTCTCCTCAGCATTCTGGGTAGATTGTTGATGTAGGTGTTAACAGAAGTGGATAAACTGTGTGACCCAGGTAAATGATGCCTTCACACTCTGTGTTTATTGCCAGGGAGCAAGGATAACACCTGCAGAATATGGCACTGACTGAAGAGAGGGCCGGGTCCAGTTGGGTAGACGCCTGCTTTGTGAGTTCTGTAGTCAATAAACTCAGGCTCTGGGAACTGTTGTCTTTTACCCTCTTTGTTTGCCTTCAGCTTTGCTAAGGTAGATTTTGATAGGTGTGACTTTGCTGATGTCTGGTAGATATGGAATCACAGAAAAGGAGGGGGAGGAAGATGGTCTAGCATCACACTCCTGCTCAGAGCACTGTCAACCAAGAAGGCTGCCCAGGGCTGGCAGCAGTTTGACTCTCTCCAAGGGTGGAGACTCCCCAGTTCCTCTGGGCAGCCTGTTTAGTTTTTGCTCATAGTGTTTGATCGCTCTCAGAGTAAACAAAAGTTGTTGGTTTGTTAGTTTTGTTCTTATGTTTAGACTGAATTTTTCTTGTGTTTCAATTTGTGCACAGTGCCCCTTCACTGGGTACCACTGAGAGGAGTCTGGCTCTGTTATCTCTGTCACCTGAGAGAAATCATGACTAGTGTGAACGAATTCTGGGGGATGGTCCCATTTCTTGTGTGTCAGTTTTAACTGGTAACCCTTTTAATAAAAATAATACAGCATGATAACACTCTCAGGTGTGAAAGGGGTGTTGTTATGCACTCGCCCAGAGTACTTTTTTATTATTTTTGTGTGTGTGTGTAATAAAGTATTGAGTTAAAATGCCAGTTTCCTTACTTGTAACACAGTGCCCCCTTGGTATGTCTGGAGAAAACCAGCAGCCCTTTGTGACCTGCATCGCCATTCACTATTGCACGCACGCTGGAGTTAAGCTTAAGCTCCCCCTCACCCCCTTGCATGCTTGCCCACATCTTGTTACCATCTTTCATTCCTTTCTGCTCAGCCCTCATTCTGCCATTTCCACCTGAGGTAGAAAACATAATATGCGTGGTGACTCCAAGTCTGACTCATCACCCCAACGTTTGAAGCATGAAGAAACTCTGCACAGAGAAGATTTGGAGCTAAAGATCATGGCCTAAATTGAGCAGTGGATGAGGAACTGCTGTGAGTTAGTTACCAGCGTGCAATGAGCTCTGGCCCAGGCTGGCCAGTTTCACCTGTGCAGGGCTTGTCTCACTTCCCAGCAAAGCACACCACCTGATGCTGCAGTGGCTGTTTGCAGAGGAGCAGAAGGGGAGCAGAGCCCACTGGTCTCTTCAACAGCCTTAGAAGGAGGACAAGAAGTCAGAGGTAGGATTGAATGAAGTGTGTATGATGAGAGGTAAAAGGAAGCGTGTGGTTGAGAATGAGCTTGAAGATACTTTGTTGATATTGTATATCTCTGGGTGGTTACAGATGTGACTTGTAAAATTTAATAGGAAGTTACTTTCTGTGCACTCCACTTCAGTCCCTTCAACTAAAATAGCTTCTGTGTGTGCATGTGTGCTGCAACTCTGGTGCCTTTTTAATCTCAAAAACAATTGGTTTCTCCATACTTTATGCTCCCCAAGCTGATACTTTAATCTCTGGGTGCTTGGAGTGGGACGTGGCTTTCAACATGGTCTGAAATGCTGGCAAACCTGATTCCCTGTGACCTTACTGGAAAGGATTACCTTGCGAGACACTGTGGAAATTGTATTTGCTGTATTGTTGCTGTCCTTCAGACCTCTGCATCCTTCTAGTATGTAGCTCTGTGACTGGGCAGGCTCATGGTGCTGGGAAAGGACCTTGTGTCACGTAACTGTCCTAGGACAGAATGTGCACTTCCCAAGAAGAGAACCAGGATGTCCATGGAAGCATCTGGTGTGCACTTGGACCCGTGCATATGCTTTTTGTGCCTCTTGAGATTCCCATTTTGTCTGGGTGGGTGAGGATAACAATGCTCATACCCACTCGGGGTTCAGAAGTGGTGTTTTGTGAGAATTCCTTTGTCAGTCCCTTCTGTGTGATCACTAATTTTTGGGATAGTTGCTGGAAGGGAATGCAATACATACTGCTTGTCTGTATTTCCCAGTTTGCTGCATTTTACTGTCTTAATTTTCAGCTGAAGCTGAGAGGAGGGAACAGTATCTGTTGGCCAGACATGTCTTTGCTGCAAATTGTTTTAATTAGTGTGATTGTCCAGCTGTCTAATTGAGCTGTCTGTCCTCCTGAATGCTGCACAGCTGCAAGTTGCTTTCTGAGAGCCTGTTCCTCGTGATGGGCTTGAAAAATCCAAGCAGTGGCACCTCTTAGCACAGGCTCAGGAATAGCTCTGCCTCAAATGAACACACTAAAACTGGCTGGTATGGATGCGCTTCCTTCTCAGCTGGCATTTGCCTTGTTTATCAGGTAGCTCAGGTGGGCTCTTGGTTTCAGCAGGGACACTGGTCAGTGTTATGACAAAACTGAGGTAGGAGATGGTTCTCAGCCTCTACAGGTCCCAACGTTAAAAGCACCCGAAGTAAAACCAAACTAATCCCCAAGTGTTTAAATATTTATTTTTCCATAGTGAACGCAGTGAGCATGTAACTTCTGCTGCAATACTCAGAATGAAGTGTGGAACCTGAGTAAAGCCACAGTGCTGGTGCTGGGGCCAGAGGACCCAGAGCTTGCTCTGGCTTGGTTTGGCCAGGACCCCGGGTCAGGTTTTTCATTTGGCAGCAGAGCTTTGAGAAGCGATAGGGGTGGCAGGCAGATGTTATTTACTAGGTCAAAACCGCCACAGCACGTTCATGAACTTTTTAGGAAGGCAAAGAGGATGCACATTGTAACATAAATTTATTTCCAAATAAACTGCAACATTAAAGAGCAACTGTACAGAGAAACTGCATCACACCGTTACAACTCTGTCATCACAGTTGTGCTTTGTAGGATAAGTAAACATTTATTCTAGCACAGCAAAAAATCATATACGGACAACTAACTGTATTTGGTTTAAAAATAAATACACCTTCCTCTTTATTCACTCACACAAAGCACTTCCAGTCTGTAACACTTGGTGCTTTTATGAACTCTCCACCTCAGGAATGCTGAGCATGCCAAGGTGCTGGTCGGGCGGGTGAGGTCTTGGGGGCTCAGTCGTTCTCCGGGGAGCAGGCCCCCAGACCGCGTGGTTCCATTCAGTGCGTGCAGTGAACGGGCCCCGTCGTGACAGCAAAGCGACCGCTGCTGTCCTGTGTGTACTGCAGGTGTAGAGTTACTCGTGGTGTGTAATGTTCCACTGAAGGTTTTGATTCACTAACTATTTGTATTTTGTAACAAATGAGCGATGCAATCATGCAATTTTAGGAATGGTTTTAAAGATAGAATTGAGAATATGGCTCTTTTTCGTAAATTATTTAAAACTACTTCAAAATTTTCAAAAATATTTAGTGCAAAAGGATAGGTTTGGGTTTTTTTTTCTCCCAAGAAATATTACATAAGCATATACTGTTCTATGGAAAATAAAGCATCTCTTAAATATTTTATTGGGAAAAGCAGGCAGGTTTTCTGTTATGCCATTTGGGCAGGGAGAGATGAAAGATAGGTATTTTCAAAGAAACAGATCACAGGAGTGCTGTGATGTGCTAAATTACGTTTACCTTGAAATTCAAACCAAGTCTCTTTGGCAGAGTCAGAAGAACCTATCATTAAGTGCATGATACTCGCAGATCATCTCAAGAAGATGATATCATAGTGTGTCTTGTCAAACAGTTACAGAAATGTTCTGGTGAGCTGTTGCTCACGCAGAGTCCAGACACTTATCTGCAAAGTGAACGAGTGCGTTCGCTGAAATTGTAACAATCATTTTGCATTCTTATAACTTACCAAAATTAAGATTTTACTTTTTTTAATGAGATGCTACTCTTTTCAGATATGTGTTTCTTCACTTTATTAACAATGTATGTGAGGAAAATTAAAATAGTTTTTTTTTTTTCACCACTTTTAGCTGCTATGTAGCATGACACAGAGTGCTTTCAATAGAAGCACTTTGCTGTCACAACTCCCTCTCACCGGGCAGGGACACTGAGGCACAGAGGTGAAGGGACTTGCAGCAGGTCTGTGGTGGGGCAGTGCTTGGAGACCGGCTGCCCGGGTGGCAGAGCTGTGGCCGGGGCTGTACTGGGTGTAGCTACACCGAGCTGCCTCCAAGCGCAGAGACAGGAGCTTTGCAAGGACAGTGACTGAGAGCCTGGGGCTTGTTGACGTGAGAAACGGACAGGAATTGGGAACAGCTACGGAATGGGAATGATTAGAAGAAACTAAAATGCTCTTTAAGCAGCTTTTAGGTGTGTTGTCCAACTGCAAAGGTGTAAGTGTTCATAAGTTCTTACCCCTTAGCAGACTATGGGGATTTGAAATAAATGATTTATCTAGAGACATGGGTGTCTCCAAGCATCCTGGAAGAAGCTCTGGGATAACAGGTTAAACTGCACAAATACTGGTGGTTTAAGACTGAATGTTAATGTACTATCCCATTTCAGCTGACTGATTTACTCAAACTGATGAACATATTAGATAATGAAGACTTTACTGTGTGGTCTGTGAATTCAGAAAGCCCCTCCTCGTACAGTACACCTTCTAGCACAGGACATCACGAGTCCCTCGTGGTACAGACAGACACAACACACCGCGGTTCGCTCGGCTCCGTGCGCAGCCGTGGAACGGGCATGTGCTGTTTCTGTGCAGTGTGTCTATGCCTTTGCTCGTTCTAGTCAGTCACATCCAGAAATCCCAGCGCTACACCAACCGCTGCCTGTCTAAACTGGACTCAAATGGAAACACTGAAGAGGTGAACTTCCTTAGCCCAGTTCAAGAAGCCAGTCGAACAGGCTGGGCATTGTCTCTCTGCTCTCTTCGCTCAGCTTGCAGTACTGCACCACGGCGTGAAAGATATCCCCCACCTTCCAGGACTTCCGTTGAACCAGCTGCACAACATCTAAGAACTGAAGTAGAAACCAAAACAAAACATGCTTAGCATCTGGGCCATGTTTTGCTAAGGTCCTCTTAATGAATCCAGACAATCCTGTGTGGATTCCATTAGCTATTTTGGAATTGCTATTTAATTTTCTCTATTTGCACGTATACATCCTGTAGTATTTGAAATATTCACATAGTACTGGCGAGAGGGGAATTCTGGGTAAACTTGTGTCCCATTAAGACATTTGCTGCAATTGTTGTTGGAAATGCAGAGTATCTATTTTTATTATTTTTTTAAACTTCTAGATAAACTGGAGGTTCTTAAGCAGCTGTAAAAGTCCTGAATTCTGTCCACTTTGTACTTAATGATGGGCTTCACAGTGTCAAACAGCTGGTCCCATTTTTTTCTGAAGTGCAGAAATGACAATCAAAGCTTTTCTTGTCTTTGAATTTCACAATCAATATCTAATTTAGCTCAGTCCTTTGGCGTTTCCAGTTTTAAACTGCTCAAGAAAATATTGTGTCTCTCTAGTTAGCGTGGCTGTTTGCTATTTACATACCGAAGCCTAAACTTTTAATATGTATTTTAATGATATTTAATAGGCACGCCATTTCCAAGAGCACTGTTGTTGGCAGGATGTGCTTCATTATTCTCCAGTGTATTTTTGCAATTGAATTAAGTGTTTGCCAAAGCACATGGGTAAAGCTGACAGCTGCTGCTTTAATTAGACCCAATTTGGGCTGCTGCTGCTGAATGCATTTTAAATGATGTTTATGATTCCCAAATGCGTGCGCTCAAGAAAATCAAACAATATCTCTGCTACTTAAAATGATCTTCCCATTAAAGACCAAAATACTGATTTGTAATACTTTTTTCATTAATAGATTTGAATGCTGCCATGCTCTTGGTAAGCCTTGAGCTGCCTCTTGTTGACCTTGGCAACGGGGCTGGTTTGCTCCGTCCTGAAGCATGTCGGGTGGCAGCTGGTGGGACCTCACACCAACTATCGCTGGGGAATACAACCAGTCCACGCTTCTCGTGGCCGATCTGGGCTTCAGCGGTGCTCTGCCTTGGACTCGGGAGGTTCCTGGGAGGTTCCTCAGTACTGTTTGTGTCTGTCTGCTCTCAGAATAGGGGATGTCAGAGGCTCAACTGCACTGGAGCAAGAGCCTACTGGGACACACAGAGCTTTTGTATTGCTAAGGCAGGGCAGGTGCTTTGTAACTTCTACCCAATGATGCAAAATACTTCAGTCAGTCTCATTTCTGAGTGCTGGGTCTGTGACTGCAAACAGGGATTCACTTGAAACACTGTCTGGGCACTGCCTGGGCTAAAACTCCCTCCCAAGGTAGTAATGACATAAGGACACATCTACAGAGACGGGTCTGTTCTGTCTGTCCTGAGCATTCCACCAGCTCTGGTGCAGAGGCCCTGTAGTCCTGTGTAGTCCTGTGGTGGTAACCTTCTACTAAATATTTCACATACCTCCCATTCTACTAAGCACCAGCCCCGCTGTCTTGCTGCAGTGGAGATGGTTCTGCATCTCCCCTTAAGCTCAGGAACTTCAATAAATCACAACTGGTAGTGGGATTAAAGTGAATTAATAGTATGCCCTGTTCTGCAAATAATACCTTCTCAATTCTGTTTTCCTGAGATTTCTTAAAGTAGATGGTTGGAATTCCAAGCTCAGAGGCAGCTATCCACTGCAGGGTGGCTCGCAGCTCTGCGTCCAGGCACTCTGATTCCAGATCAAAGTTTATCACCAGCAGGTCCTTCTGACAATTTGCTGTTCCCACTGAAAGCCCAGAAGTACTTTCTGGAAAAATAATCCCAACAGTTACTGCTCAGTCGCTCGTGTTGATTTCAAACTGTCTGCTCAAATTGATACCGTTCAACTTACCCTCCGTGTTTTCTGTCTGTTCTTTAAGGAAAACCTTTTCTTCTACTAATTCACTTGGAAACAAACAACAACAAAGCTCATTAGTGATGTTTTAGGAACAGTCTACAACATGGCTTCATGATGGATAAACTTCTGCCTCAATGTAAGACCTAGAAAACTGCAAGAAAAAAGTTACATAGGACGAAATAACTAAATGCTAAATATCTTTCTTTTATTTAATCTGTGAACCAGGAAAAGCTGTGGGAACTGCAGCCCTATTCCTGTCCCAGCATCAAGTGCTTGCATGGGCTGCACTGTGTATTGCCTTTCACCAAGGTCTGAGTATCTTTGCAGTTTACTTAATGACCAGGAAATGACATTATGGAAAGATAGAGCAAGTCTTGTAACCTGGGTGGGTGGGGACGCTGAACCTCCAGAGCCTGCGGTCTGCAGCGCTGCGCTCCCTCGCTGAGCCTTCCCCAGTTTTCCGTTGGAGTTTTATCTTTGATAATTACCTACAATCGTAACTATCAATGACTTCAGCTACTGCTGGTTTTAAATATATTGTCGTTTGCATAAACAAATTCTGTTCATGCCTTGTAAATATTTCAAGAGCCTTAATTTCTTATCTACCCTCTCTTTCTTAAACCATGGCAAACACACCCCAGGCATGTGGTTGCTGCTTCAGCTTCGCCTTCTGAACACGTTCCCTTTCTGAACACAACTTCCACGCTCATGTGTGCGGGGCAGGAGACTGCAAACCCATGGCAAACCCAAATCACGCTCTCACCCTCATTTCCTCACTCCGGGAGGGACAGTGCTTAGTGCACGTGTCCCGACTGTCCAGCTCTGCCCTCAGTCAGGGGGGATGCTGCAAGTGCCAGGTTTTCTGTCTGGCGTGGGAGGACACTACTTTTTCCTAGAGGAAAGGCTAAAACAGCAGTCCGCTGCCCTAAGATTTGTCATGACTCAATTTCAGGTGCTTAATAACATCCTTCCCATCAGAGATTTTCCCCAGTTTTCTGTCTGAACAGCAGATGTGTTCTGTGCCTTGACTTTGCTTTGTGGAAGTGCAAACTTCTCATGCCTTCTCCAGTGGCCTGCACAGAGAATAGCTCTGAAAGCTAACAAGGGGTCAGAACCCTTTGGTCCCTGAAAAGCAAGGTGGGGGGGTGCCTTTAGGAATATGTGTAGGAGGTATCGCTGCTCACCACGCATCTCAGAATTGGCAGCCAGTAGAGAATGTGCGTGACTCTGCAGAAACACAAATACACAGATCTCTTAAAAAACCCAAAAGGGCCTCTTGAAAGCAGGACATTGTAGTATAGTCTGACCTTTTCTGGTGTCACTGATCTCCCAAGGTTTGTGTGTTCAATGCATGATGTACAGTCTGTGTAGTCCTGCTGGGGCCGTGCCCTGACTGCGTGCTGACGGTCACCAGCTGGCAGGTGCCACCAGCTGGCGGGGTACCAGAATCTTGAGGCAAGTACTTGAACATATCTTGATAATTTAGTAGCATGCTTAGTAGAAACATGCCCAGTAACAATAGGCAAGATGTCCTTTGGGTCAAATTACTATTATTGTCAGAAAGAATGCTATCATATTTTTTTTCCTTTGACTTCAATTGATCCTTATTGGCTTGACCTTACTTGCTATCGCAGTAAAGTTTTGATAGTATTTGAGTTCTCACAACGGGAAACCGCTATCACAGCAAGCTGTCTTTTGGACAGAGCGGTTGGTGGATCTGTATTCTCTTGAGGTCCACCCAGGTGAGCTTCCCCGTAACCTCTGGCTGCCCGGTGCTGTCACTGCACAGGCACCCACACATGCTTTTCTCGGCACCTCACGGCGCGCTCAGCAGCAGGCGCAGAGCAGAGCTTGGCACAGTTTAGATGGCGTCAATGATCTGCAGTTAAAATCAGACTAAACATCACGTCTCACTTCAGTGACTACTTACTTAATCACAGGAGAAGGTGGCACGTTCTCCTGATAAATTTCCAGGTCCATAATGCCAAGACTGCTAGTGGTACTGCTGTTGCCATTGCTGACAAAGCAAAAGTTTAAACGTTAGTGCCAAGCTGCACTGACCAGGTCTCCATACATCTTTCTGTAAGTTATTTCCGTGCAAAGCAAAGCGAGCAGGCTGCCCCTGTTACTCAGAGCTCTGCAGAACCAATTGTGCTCGGTGAATGGTTCCCAGAACAAAGCAGTCTTATCTGCTCCAAGTAATAAGGCTTTTATTAAAATAGTTCTAGGTGGAGCTTGTATCAAGTGATGCTGTAAAGTGGAGGAAAAAGAAGTAAGTGGCTCTCTTCCTGCGAATGGCTTATGCAATGAACATTTGGCCTCAGGCAGAAAACATGGGTCCTTGACAAGAAGGGTTGTTGGGTACAGAGATGTCCTGGGGAAAAAAAAACTGCAGAGATTCAGATATCTCTGAACGTGGTGAGCTACAGCAAGGCACTGGGTCACCTGTCCTACTGCTGACCTGCTGGGTCACTCTGTGCCCGTAAGCAGCAGCAGCTTTGGTGGGTTCCATTGTACCCCAAACACTACTGGGACCTGAGGGAACCCACGGGCACGCTGACAGCTCCCCATGATTCTGACTATTCAGAAAGACTTGAGTTTTTAATTAAAGCCAGTGCTCACTGGGACCACTAATATGTACAAATATTCTCTTTGGCCTCTTCACAAGAATGAAGTGTTACATCTGAGAGTATGTGGGAAAAATAGCACCAGTTCACTTTATCACATGGGTATCAGTTTGTCAGTGACTGTTTATGCACCTCCTGCAGTAGTCTCAGGGCCAGGCTGTGACCGTGCTGTCTGACAGACAGTCAGTACGTGCAGCTTCTGAGTGGTGAACCATTTGGTTTACCCTGCAAAAACAACGAACCGTGTCTTTCCTGGCATCAGGGGGATTGATGGGACAGTCCCCTTCCCCATCAGGCGTCACGCGCCATGGACCCGCTCCGGCCGCTTCTACTCTGGTGCGGGGCCAAAGGGCACAAACTCACCAGCGCGCTCAGACCCAGGCTGGTGCTGCAATAATGGGATCAGTGTTCTTTCTCCCACACTAATGGACAGGTTTCAGCTAGCCAGCAGTGCCCTCCAACACAGACTCTTTCTCTTCCCTGCTTCATTACCTTCCCTGTCTTCCCTCTGGTTGTCTTAATACTCAGGAGAACGTTGCAATTACGTGACAATATTTTAAAACCTGTTCTAAGAGCACATGACAAAAAAACTTTGCTCAACTGGAAGCTCTGAAAAGGCTGAAGTCAAACTGACATCACTTTATATAGACTCTAAGGGCTAGATAACATTTTTAAACACACTTGCTGACTTGAATGGGAACAAAAAGCAGAACATTACAATGGGAGCTCTGGAATTTATGCCTGCTCAGGGGGAGCTCAGGCACCCTCTGCTGATCCTCTCCCCTCTGCCAGTCGAAGCAGATCAGGGCTCTGTCTCAAGCTGTCACCTGATGCACAGCAGAGAAATCATTTCCTTGGTTGCCTAGACCGTACTGCACACCGGGAAGAGACAAGGCGGGTACCTCAGGGATCGCTCACTGAGTTGTAGGTAGCTGCTCGTGTCGTCAGGATTGTCCTCGTCGTTGGCCAGTTGGGACCAGCTGCCAGTGCTTTCCTCGCTGCTGCTGAGATGGTTTGGGAATTCTTCAGCTGGTTTGGCGTCTCCTGTGATCTCGGCATCCGCTCTGCTCTGAGGGCTGCTGCTGGCAGGGTGAGAAGGGAAGGGTCATTGATGCCATAACACAGGCAAACGCACCAGTGCCACCAGTCCTCAGGCAGTGCGACTCAGTCAACTCAACCAAGCTGCACAGTTACACGCGTGCAAGAGACGGGACAAGCTTGTAATTTATACATAAAGTCCAGCTGGACATTTGGTCTGAGATGCTCTTATAAAAGATGTCCCTGTTCCTGCTATGGACGAACACCAAGACAGGTGAGCTTATACTGAAGTACACATAGAAAAGGCTCAGCTTGTACAAAAAGATTCTACAAGTACAGGAAGATCTGCTGCTGCATAGGCCACCTCTGCTTCTTGGGAACTTAGGTGCTCAGGTTGGGGAAGGACAAAGGGTTCTTTTGCTAGGAAGGGGTGCTGCAGGTAGTCAGGAACCAGACCAAATGTGCAGCTCAGGCTGAGCTCAAAAACCACAGGGTTAAGGGAAAAATGTGTGATGTGTGTCACACACGCACGTGTTCAGAGGACATGTATACACACATGCGCACTCCCTCAGATGCAGACACCAACAAAAAATAAAATTTATATATACGGTAACTTTTCAGAGCCAAACCAGAGTGTGACACTTACTGTGAGGCTTTTGATAAGCAGCCAGGAAAGTATGTAACAATTCAACACACCCCCTCCCCTTTTTTTTTGATGATAAAAAGGAGTTAATTACCTGCCTGCAGTGCCAGGGTAACAATTAAAGCAAATCTGTAGTTACAAAGCTACAGATATTTAGGTATTTACATGTATTTACTGGGTGGTCTGCATGTGTGGCTTGGTGATTAAAGCAACGTGCTGTGCACTGGGAACCCTCTAGAGAAGTCCTTGCCCGTAACCATGCTGGTCAGCCCTGACTCGCCAGTGCCGAACCCTCCCCTGGGTACAGCCAGGGTGCCCAGCAGTCAGGCCACAGGGCACTGGTTGTTACTCCCATTTTTAATCCGGGGCAGGGAGCACCTGATACTTGATATAAAACATGAGAGATTGTTGTGGGCGCTGTCACTTGGCATTTTGGGGTTTGTTGGGCTTGTTTTGCAATTACATCTCAGGCTCCCATTCTAAGCCGTCAGCTGGAGAGGTTTCTGTGTGTCTGTGACGGGACTGGGTCTGTGGCACTGCCTATGTGCATGGAGCGACTCTTTCCTTGGGGAGGCCTCCTGGCCTCTCCCCCCGGCTGGCACAGCTTTTTATTTCCTTTTTTCCAGTGGGCTCTGTGTCTGATTCATACTTGGACTGGAGTCCTCTGTGCCTGTACATACACCAGTGAGTCAGTTCACGAGGTAGGAGTGGATCAAAGGAATTGGTGTGAATGCTTTAACTTCTGCACTAGATACATTTTAAGGTTTTTGATTCAGCCTAGGCTCGGGCCAGCCAGCCATGCCACCAGTGGTTCGGAAGAGCTGCTGAAAGCTTTGCCTCCTAGCAGGGGCACGAGCACATCTGGGACACAGTTGCATAGCTTTTCTCTGTCTAAATTCTACCCGAACTGCCTTGAACCAAAGGAGGTGAGGGGTGATGTTAACTACTGTTTTATTTCCTCCACTTAAAGAGTTATTGCTTATAGCTCCAGACCGTAAACACAAAGCTGAACCCAACCTCTCGGAAGTCTGGTCTTGTTTCCAGGCACACAAAGCACTCGTTGCATGAACGAGCGCAGCAGAGAATGACGGGGTCAAATTCTGCTCTCGCCCATTTTATGCTAACGCTGACTTTTTGTGTGTTTATTTTAGCTGAGAGATCAGTCAGCTTTAAATGGAAGTTCAAACTTTGTTGATCTTTCCTGTCTTGAGTGTGGAAGACTTAGGTATGTGTAGAGAGAAACTGGACTTGTCTGTGCAGTGTTAGCTGTCAGTCTCAGAGCCACAGAACTGTCACGTTCAGTGCCAGTTTGCCCCAGAATTGGCACCATGACATACGATGGGGTTGATTTTGTGCCATTAGAAACCTGTAGTCAGAACTCAGCCTGTTTGTTTCTTCAAAAGCTCTTGTCTTCTGCCTTTATCAAAATACTTTTTTTCTGGGAAATTAAAACAAACACCAAAGCAACATTTGCTGTTTTGTCACTTACCTGTTCCGTAGGGAACTGGGAACTGTCTGTTTCATGTCAAAAGCTTCTGGAGGCTTTTCTTTGCCTTGATGCTCCTTTGCGGAGGGGACACCTGAAGTCAAGGGCTCTGAGTGTTTATCTGGCTCCTCTCGTTGGTCGGTTTCTATCTGAATTAAAGGCACTTCCCTGTGCTGAGCTGCAGGGAGGCATCCAGGGCTCTGCCCGGGCTCTTTTTTCTCCCTTCCATTTGCTCCGTCCCTTCTGGCATCTGGCTGACTCGGAGTTGTGCTCTGGGGAGGTGTGCCTTCCGGCACGCCTTCTCGGATTGTGTAGTCAAAGGAATCCTGCTGGACGATGATGACATTTTTGCCACTTTCGACAATATTAGCAGCCAGCCTGTTTGCGTACCGCTCCACATGCGGTGGGGAATCGCTCTGGAACTGCTCTGCCTCTGCAGCCTCCACCTCGTCTGCTATGATTTTGTTCTTGCGCATCAGGGATTCAATGGAACTCGCCCACGTCTCGTGAATCAGCATATCCGTTATCTGGTCAGTCTTGCCTCTTTGGTACAGGCACGAGTCGGACTTGCAAAGGCCCGAGGAAGCCACGGTACTGACTGGCTGTACACTTAAGGAGTCCTGGTGATGGTGGGCAAACCCATCTAACGAATTTGCTTTCACGGGGACGGTGACAGTCAGCCTAGAGCCTGCCAAGCGGCTGTCGGGCACTGATGACTGCCTGAAGCAAAAGGGTGATCGCAGGGTGGGCGGCAGCAAACTGCCACACCAGTCCTTAGAGTTCCGAGGGGACAATACGTTATCTTTGTTTTCCTTTTCTATTTCTCTTAGCATATACCTATAAAACTCTTCGGTTATGCTTTCTGTGCTGGACTGCTTGGATGGGCAGCTTGGTCTTATATTAAGATGACTGTTTTTCTTGGCTACCTGTTGCAAAGCAGAAGTTAAGATGCTGTTTGCATTTTTCCCTGCATAGTAATCCAGTAACAAATCAAACCCTCTTCCTTCATTTTCCATCTGGTTCACCATAAATCTTGAAAATTCATCTGTAATGCTTTCACAGCTTGACTGCTTTGAGACAGAGCTTGTCTGGCTCACAGAATGACCAAAGGTGTTCATTAGGCTGAGGGTATTAAAAGAGGCTTTGGAATCCGAGTCCTCCTCGGGTATGCTCTCACAGCTCGAGGCCTTGGCTCGGCTCCACCTTTCACAGTGCAGCCTGTTCCTGGGGTGGTTTGGACCTTGCCAGATGCTGTCGACCACGGAGAGTTCGGTGAGGTTCATGATCTTGGCAGCCACCTCATTGGCAAAGATATTGACTGAATCCGGAGTGTCCTCAAGGTTTATAGATTCATCTACTACCCGATTCATCAATCTCTCCTTTAGCTCGGGATGCTCATCTGTTTTTCTTTTGATCTCACTTAGTCGAGGTGCCCTGTGCTTCCGAACAACGGAACTGCTACCGTGGGTTTCCTTTTTCCTCTTCATGGTTCTGCAGGATAAGCTCTGGCTCACCAGATACTCATTGCCTCTTTTCCATGCACAGAACCAGGGCTGCTTTCCGTTGGAATTTTCAAGACAAATGGCAGCTATTTCTGTTGCCATAGAGACAACCGTTTCCGCCAACTCTTCTGCGAAGTCCATTATACAGTATCTGTCCCTCGAATGTTTTGCCTGTAGCACAGGCTGGGAGGGAAGCAAGACATGGTTTCCTAGCAGAGACAGGCTGACCTGGATGTCGTCGTTTAGTCCAGCATCACACTGGTGCTTGGCGTTGTTCTCGGCGCTGCCGCTGGCACTGGAAGGCAGCTGTTCTTGAACACCATGTCTGCACTCACCGTTTGCAAAGGTATCTTCTCTGTCTGAAGATGATCTGTAGTCTTTCTTCTTCTGATGACTGTTGCTCTGATTCGGGGACTTGGAACAGTCTCGTGCAGTTCTCTTCAGGTACCTTTTCTTGGGAGATGTTTTTGCCATGAGTGTGTTATGCCCTGGAGCTCTTCCTGCCACTTCTGAGTTCAGTGAGGCACTCTCTTTGCTAACAACATCTTTCACGTGACTTTTCCTGGTGTTTGTGACATTTCCAAGATCTCTGCTAGCGCTGATGGTGCAGGATGTCCCAAGGGATTCAACAGCAGGGTGATCAAGGGGGCTGTGCCAAGTTTCATGCGCTGCTGCCAGCGTTGACCGTGCTTCTGCCCTTGTTACTTTCTCTGCTTTTGTGCCCTCGGAAAAGAGAGGGGAGCACTCATCTACCTGCCTTATGTCGTTCATCTTCTTGCAAGTGAAGTATATTACATTAAAAAGCAACTCATTTGCAGTCTCCATGAAGACGTCCGGTGTACTTGAGCTGTTTTCTGAACAGGGGTGTAGCTGCCTCTTCTTCCTGACCTCTTCAATTGAGTGTCGTAGAATAATATTAGATAAATTTTGTGCAAGCTCGTCCCTGATTACTTCATCGGTGTGGGGAATCTGCGGCCTTGCTGCCGTTTCAATAATTTTCCCATTTATGGATTCCATCAAATGCCCTACGTTCTTGTATGTGTTGGGTTTTGTCAGAATCATCGACGCCTCTTTGAGAAGCGCCTCTGCGATGCTGTCGTTCAGCTTCTCCAGGCTGCTCCCCACAGCGATGCTACAGTGCAGAGTAATGGCCGCAGAGGTCTGAGCAGCGGAGAGGAGTCCGCTTGAGGCTGCAGGGTACTGCTCCTCTGTTGCGTCCTCCAGGCCACAGACAGCCACGGCGCTTGCCACCTGAGTCATGCCACACAGCGCAGATGGGAATGAGTACTCTGCGCCAGCACGGCCATCGAGCGGCTGTGAAGGTGACGCGTGTCCCTCTTTGTCAGTGGCCACTCTGCTTTCGGAGTCTGCAGCTTCTTGATCCCGTCTGAATTTTTCTGTGGCCTGGGGACTGGAAATGGTTCCAATAACCGTGGCTGCACAAGCCAGAGCCACTTCCAGCGCACTCTGCCCGTGCCCGTTTGAGTGGTCTTCCTCGAAGCAATCTGAAAGTTCAGCAGAACTCTCTGACTCCGTCCAGTGGCACAGACTGGGGAAGGCAGGCCCTGGCCAGTCAGATACATTCTCAGAACTGTCTGGGCTTTGCACTATGACGATCTTGGGAAGTTCATTCCATGACCGGGAGGCAGACGTGTCCTCTAACTTAGAGGAGCTTCCCACGGAGGTGCTGACTGCAGCCTCCTCCCCGAAGGCAGGTTGGGACTGTGACAGTCTGATGAATGCATCTTGCAGAACAGACTCTGCTAGGTTTGTGGCGTACTGACCTGTAGTCGCCGGCTCATTCTGTGAGGGAGGATCGGCTTTCGTGGTACCCGCGCAGTCCTCCCCGTCCGTCTTGCTGCTGCGTTTCGCTGCTGGGTCACATGGAGGCCCCAGCTCCTCCTTAGCCATATTGGTTAAAGATATGTCTTCTAACACGTGCACCGAGCAGGAGTCGTCAGCCTCGTGCGTTGAATCGCCGGTACTGAAGGATGCAGTAGCTCTTCCAGCTAAGTGCTTCTGCAACGGTATTTCCTGGTCTAACTTCTCTTCACGTTCTAAGATGCCATCTTCAGCCACAGCACTCAGAGTTTCAGAGACTTTCCCTTCAAGAATGAACGGCAGCCTGCCCTTTCTGTAGTGGAGATTTTCAATTCCCTTTCCTTTATTTTTTCTGACATCTGAAGGTGCTTCTGACAGAGCTACTTTTTCATGACCTATTAAAAGAAAAATGAGTTAGTTTTTGCAGAGTACCCTGCAGCTTTACACAGCCGTGTAGCACGTTCCTGCTCTGTGCAACGGCTGCGCAGCCTCCTGGGAACAGCCATTTCACATCGGGAGCTGCTGTCCCTTCTCTAAACCACAAAGAGATGCTCAGGTTACCCAGGGTGTGTTTCTGCCCGCACTGCCGCGGCTGTCTCGCAGCATGAGCAATACTAGGATTAACGCTCAGACCCGCTGCCTTTACCAGTTTTACATTCATCAGCCTCGTTGTCATCCTCAAGGTGCTCAGATGCTGTGAGGAAATCTTCTTCTATTGAGGACACAGAGCAGTTCGTGTCATCCTCAGGCTTTAAGACATGAGCTTCTATCTGCAGCTGTCTCTCCTGGACGAGCTCAAGTCCAATCAGAAACTTGTTTATTTCGAAAATGATGCAGCTTGCGCTGTTCTTCCTGTCCCCCTTCGCACACTGAACCAAGCAGACATCTGCCAGCCAAGGACACTGGAGGGGAAAAGAATCTCAAATAGTTATTGAATTAAAACATAAATCTTATTTTAAGCCTCCCTCTCTATAAATATCTCGGGAATGTTCGGCTGCAAAGATGCAGCATGCCTTGTGGTGCAGGTTCCTGCAACGCAGCGCGCAGTTACAGGCGAGCCAGGGTGTGACTGCATGGATGGGCAGCTTTTGCTTCCCGAGCATGTCAGTGCGCAGAACCCGGCTGTGCCACGGGGGCATCTCTGTCCAGGTGAAAGGACCAAGTTGTTTGTTTTCAGTCCACTTCTGGCGTTAATGACAGAGAAGTGTGTGCTTTGAGCCCTGTCGGCAAGCACCTGGCTTGCTGTTATTAACGGCTCTGCAGCGCCCGCTATTACCTGTCCCTGGAGGGAACTGGTTTTGGGTGTGAATTCCCTTTCAGGACCGCTTCCGTTCCAACATGTGTTTGAAGGCAGCCTTGTACATGCTGCCTGGAGAGATTGTTAAGAGCAGGTCACCTTTAGATGTTCCTACAGACTGTTCTAAAATAGAAATTTCTTTTGTTTCTTTGGTCTTCTTCCCCTCACTCCTTATTTGCCCAAAGCCCCATTATTTCAGACCAGTATAACATCCCACTGGAAACGGGGCTCTACTGCACACTGTGCCAAGCTGTAACACAAAGCTGTCTTACCCAGAGAAGCTGTACAATTAAGTTGAAGGCTGGATAGAAATGGAGAGAAAGGGACTCTTGTTATCCTCATTGTATTGCTGTTGAACCTGCCGGGTATTTTACAACCGCAGGGCTGAGCTGGGATAGCAGCACAGGAGCCTCTCTGTGGTGGGATGTTCTCTGAAGCAAAACCAAGCCTTTTGCAGCTTCTCATCTTGTGCTTCAACTCCAGGCCCTCAGGAAGGACCAGCTTGAGTGGGACCAGCTCTGGGCCAAGGCAGCAGATTTTAACCTGTGCACAGGCCGCCCCAGACCCCCTGTGCACGTGCACGGGACTGAGCATCGCGTAACCCCTTCCTAGGTGTTTTGGATTTGAGCATGAACGTGCAGCAGGTATCTGGCAGCAGAGGGTGGGATGAGGATTGCTTTGCAATAGCATGCTTCATCAGCTGCTCTTGCTTTCCACCTAAAAATAATGTGTCTGAACATCTAAATAGTTGTGTTAAAACAGAGAAGATGGGGTTTATTTTGCACTAGCTGCTAAGAAATGGTGGCTGAACGAAATCTGAGCACAGACTGTATTGTGAAAAGTGTTACCAAAACCAGAGGCAGCCTCAGGTCAGCTGTTTCTGTGGTTCACAGCTTGCAGGGCTGTCCTGAACAGGGCTGGGGTGGGGAGCAGGATCAAAATCCCTGTCAAAGAATACACCAGTCTCCTCCCAGATAGAACTGTGCAGAAAGGCAAACGTAATGATGGACAGAGCATGTGCTGCACTGCCCGACACACCTTGCCCAGGCTCCATGCAATGCTTTACTCATCTCACCAGACAGAAACAGGAGCAGTTCTGTCTCTCATCTGCGCTGTCCCGGAGAAGGTCCCCAGCCTCCATGGCCACAGGCTGCTGGAGGTGGGACAACTGGAGTACCGGGGTTGTCCTATTCAGGGCTTGAAACACCCTTGTGTGTATAGCAGGGAAGGGGGGTCTGCGGCTCCGCTGCTTCATCACAGGCTTGTGCTCTTGGTTTTTCAAGCCTTGCTCTCTTCAGCCATAAGAGGCATGAAAGCTCAATAAACTTTCTTTACAGGTGTACAGTAAGATAAGAATGGAAAGGAAGGAAAAGCTTTTGATTGCAATAAGGAGTTAAGCTCCTGGAACTTGTATATTAAACTGCCTTTAAGCAAATGTTATTGTCTGCTTCCTTTCTCTGTGTGGTGCCAGTAAGAGGAGGTCCTGGCCTCCAGATCACAGATTGGGAACATTTCATTGGCAATAATGGCAGTGAGGGAGGTGGCATGAGAACTTTGCCTTTATCTCCTTTGAATGTTAAGTTTTAATTAGTGCATTCATTACTTTTTAAGTTGGCAGAAGCTAAATGAGGTTATCAGCTGTGATATGGTTAATGTAGCTTGATATTTTCCATTGTCACACTCGGGCTCGCAGTAGCCTCTAGGATCTTCAAGTCCTACTGTCAGCTCCTGCCCGAGGTCTGCGCGTGGGAGACTGGGAACAGAAGTGGGGAGTAGCAGGACTTCACTTGGCTGGGAGCCTGTGGGAGCCATGCCCAGCTACACGCACAGAAAAAGCATCACATCTTTCCCTGCCCCGCTCTGTGCTCCCTTCTGACTCCTGCTGCTCCTGAACTCAGGGCTTGCAAATGATCTCTGCCAGAGAGGCCCTCCCTGAGGGATCACCTGCTAATGTGGCTTAGACATTGCCACTGCCACCCACACATCTTCAGGAGCTAGAGGGAGCAGCAGGACCTCTCCTACCATTGTGTCACCCCTGGCACACACGCGCATAACAGACTTTTGTCAGGTTTACTCCTTACTTTTTCAAACTCCCACTCATCTCTTAAGCTGGTGCAAGGTCTTTGCTTCCAGCTTCCTTCTTCCCACTTTCCAAGTTCCATCCTTCCCAGGTGTGGTATGATCTTGGCGATGGGTTTGATCCCTACCTGGGGAACTTCATAATCGGCCTGAAGGTTTCCTGATGCTAATCCGCTCAGCAGGACTATTTCATTCTCCTTCAGTGGTTGTACATTCATTGAGCTGATGAGTTTGGGGAGACTCGGAGAGACGCTGATTAACCTCTGCAGTATGAAAGATACATTTTGCTCTCAGGTAATGGAGTCTGAGTTGAAGAGTTGCATTCATAAATACCAAAATGAAATACCACTTATGGGATTCCCTTCAGACAGCTTGAACTTAGGACATTGAGCTGATTAAGAATAGAACTGGCATCATTAAAATGTGCACTCTTTTTTTTGAGCCACCAGGCAAGACAACGGTGACAGCACAAACTTTGCACAACTGTCCAGCAGGACAATCTGTCACATTGTCACGTGCGAAACAGCTTGATTGTAAAACGCATGGCCTTCCCATTATGAGTGAGTTCCTAAGAGACTGGGAACACTGTCTGTTGTTGTCTAAACCAGGAAAGATTCAGGAATGGTAATGAGGTGGTAATGAGGATGGGGCACATCTTCCAGTTTTCCTCCAGCTGTAAATTGCAGGCAGGGAGCCAAAGGGAAGATTAGCTGGGAACTGCTGGTCAACCTGATGCAACAGTGAAGCTGGAATTACAGAGGGGTTTAATGCATGGATGGCAGAGATGGTAGAACACTGGAACAGGCTGCCCAGGTAGGTGGCTGAGGCCCCATCCCTGGAGACCTTCAAGATGGGGCTGACAGAGCTCTGAGCACCCTGCTCTAGTTGAGGATGCCCCTGCTCTCAGCAGGGGGTTGGACTGGATGACCTCTGGAAGTCCCTCCCAACCCAGACATTTCTAGCATTCTATGATACGTGCTGTAGACTGCTCTTCAGACAAGGCTAAGGATTTATAGCTGACATCACTAAATTCAGTGCTTCAATTCAGTTTGACATTTCCATGGAGTACAAAAAAGTTCTCATCCTTTTCTCTTTTCAAATGATAACCTCTCTGTTATCACACATTTCTCTACGTATCTCTATTTTTCTGCTGCCTAAGTTGCCACGTTTTATCAGGTTTCTTAGGTAGGAAATAAGGGCATTTTGCATATTTTTGACTTAAATTCCTTACTTTTTATTCAGAATAAAAAAGGAGAAGTCTGGCAAGATGACTGTTTTACACCAAAAAAACCCAACAATTTAACCCATTCCCTGGTTCAACAGGTAATGCAAAATCCTAACAGTACCAATTAGTCAATAGTTATGTAAATATATAACTATATTTAAATACATATGTGGTATGAACAACAGCTATTGTGGCTAATAACCATGCAGACTGCACCAGAAACTGCACAGGTCAGGAAACGGGGCTGAAGGCTCCACGGCCAGTCCCCGGGGGGTGCCAGTGGGGTGCTGGTTTACGGTGGCTTTTACAGATACCTTGTTCTAAGGGAGCAGCTTTTGGTAGTTCCCTGTGAATCGGTGTAGCTTCAGATCCTGAACAAACACGTAAGCAACAGTAAAACCATTGCTGATGAGAGAACAACCAATGCTGCTGTGGATTCAGTAAAGTTAAACTTCTCAAGCTGCTCTGCACAGTTAACCTGCTGATTCAACACAAAAACAATTTTGCTGCAAGAAGCTGTATTTATTTTTGACATCTGAATTTTCACGGATCCAGGATGCAGCAAACAGCCTGGAGAAACAGCTCCTGCTAATGACTGACTTGCTGGAGGCAGCAAGGTCTCAGCACCAGTTGTCCTCCCATGAGCTAAAAGTGGTTCCAGCAGACTAACTGTGCTGCTTTCGTGAGGAACCTCCTGGGTACCGTCTGTGAGCCAGGGTGAGGGAAATGAACAAATACAGCAGGAGGTCCACTCAAAACCAGCACCAGGCCATAACTTTCTCAGACCTGAGGGGTTTTTGGAATGCCATCTATTTCGAATAGCATATTACGGTGTAGTTCTGTCTCTGTCTGTAAAAGAACCAAGCTTTGTTTCTTTTTCAAATCACTTTTTTCTACCCTCCAAACTTTCAGTTAAAAAGGGAAAACAGACCATTAGTCTCTCGGGTCTGGACCGCTCCTCAAGTCCATGTAATCAAACTGTATGGAGATTGACCAGGTAAGGTCAGTCAGCTGAATGAGGCCTAAAAGAGTAGAAAATTCTCAAAGGCTTTTTTGCCAGCAGGAAGAAGAGGCATCAGAAATTATTTTTGTGCAGCATTATGTCAAATTAAAAAATTGGAGGTATGACAAATCCCCATTCACTTCTCTGCTAAAAACAAGGCTGAGCAAGAAGTCCACTGGCATGGTAACTGCTGTGAATTCACAGGCTGCAGCGATCTGTTAGGTACCTCTGGGATGGGACTAAGAAAAGCTGTAAGATACAACCTTGTGTTGAGCTAATTTTGGATTCCTGACACATTACATTCTGTAAGGGTTAAAAATCTAGAGGTAGATCTGATTTCTCCATAGAATTTTGACCTGGGTTTGTACTGGAAAGTCCCAGTGTACCTGGCTAGACCCACTGTGCATGTTATTAATACCTCAACTGTTACCTGTTTGACTTGCTCGTCGCTGCAGTCATCTCTGTTTGCATCTAAATTCACGAAACAAACCTGTAATAAGAGAGAAAAAGAAACAATAGCTTACAAAGTCATAGTGGAATGGCAGCAGCCCTTTTGAAGTGGTGTTCCCTTCCTACCCTTGTAGCTGAGGATGTGAAGCCTTTTCCCAGTACAGGAATGGTTGAAAGGTTACTGAGGAGAACAAAGGAATATTAAAAAAGGAGAGAAAAGCAACAAAAGTGCAGGTGGTGACTTTATCTGCTCTGACAATTAGCTTGTCTGATAAATGGGCAAATGTCACCAGTAAACTATAAACCGGATGCTATTAGAAAAGACAGAGGGCATGTTAAAAATGCCTTTGATTGTATACCAGACAAACTCTTCACCTCTTGCTTTTCCAGTGGTGACTTCTTCTCAGGCACTTGTTGCTAAACGTTTCGTAAGTGCAATTCTGAGTCGCTACAACAGTTTCCTCCACATCACATAAATTTTGTAGCATTTTTCCTAACTTTCCAAACTTCTTAAGCAGAATTTTAAGACTTTATGAAACAATTTTTTTAACCTTGGTTCATGAGCCAGCATGCAAGCAAGAGTTCCCAGAACAGCTTCCCACCTGATAAGCTTATGTGCGCGTCACTGGGCAGGACCGCTTTCAATCACAAGGTCGTTGGCCCCTTCTTTGATCATTATGAGTTTCAGTAGTTATTTAACAGCAGTGAGATTGACTTAAACAGCAATTTCACATCTAAAGACCATTCCATTTCTGAGGACTTCCACATTGTAATTCCTTCCATTTTGTAATTTTCAGCAATAAGAAAATCCCTCCTCCAGCTTTATTTCTGATCTAAGGGCAGGGACTCCAAAGCTCCAAAGCTGACTGTCCTACTTCTGAGTGCTGTGGTATCTCTTGAGAAGTTTGTCAGAGTTTGATGTTGTCAAACCAAACCTGGCACAGCTACAGGGCTGAGCTGATGCCAACGCCTGATTCCAAGTAACTCACAAAGCCAGAATTTACCTTCTGAGAGCTGAGCAACTGCTTTTTTTCTTTCCCAGACAACAGTAAATGTGCCCTTCCCTACTCTGTGTAAATTTCCCCTAGAAAAATAAAACACTCTAAATTATCCCCTTCATCAACATTCTTGTGTTAGGCATTTGAGCTCTTCTTTTACCCCAAGACAACATTGGTGTCAGTTCATATATGCACATACCATAAGTAAAGATTATGCCCATCTGCAGGAGCAGCCAGCATAGCAGACGGAAAGACCCAGCCAGGCCTGTCCTTGTAAATGTAAAAAAGCCCACCAAAAAAGAAACTTTTTTTCCCTTTTAAATAGCTTCCTCCTGAGTACATACTCGGCTGTCATTCGTGAGCTTTGTTCCCAAGCCCCCGTGCCAAAGTGGTCAGGACTGATTCCATACTGGATTTGGTGCAAGAGCTTTGTGGAAAATGCGGCATGGGGTGGCTCATGTCTGTGCGGACCTCCTGTCCGGCCCCTCTGCTCTGCACCACCTCGTTTTGTCATTTGCTACCTACATTCTGTGACAATGGGACAGTGCCCTGTGGTGCTACAGGCTGGCGCTGCACTGGTGCCACCGGCTGCCACCCTAAAGGTTTTACTGCTCTTTCCAACAGCTAAAAAATCAGCTCGATTTCCTGTGGTGCGGACAGCACAGAATTTGATAACGCTTTGGGAGAAGAAATGTCAGTGTAAGCAGGAATATCTATTAAAGTCATATTCTCTTTATTTCATCTTTTTTTTTTTTTTTTCAGAACCCAGTGAATTGACATGATCAAACTCAGTCCTGAATCCAGCTTCGAATTCTGCTGGCATCTGGTTTCTCACACTGCCAATGCCATTTCTCAGCCTTCTCCTGTTCTGTCCATTTTGCAATTTTAATGCAAATCCCTCTGGCTGGGATCAGAGCTGTCCCTATCTCTGCTAAGTGAAGCAAGAGCCAGAGTCTTGTGCTCTGAAGCACTGTCAGGGGCTGTGATCATCACTTCTTAGAGTGCTGCAGGAGGGGCATATCCCCCCTGCCCCTAAAATCGATATACTTTGGATAACTTTACTTCTATAACTTATACTGTATAAAATCCTTATACTTTATATACCATCCTCCCAAATAAATTTCAATATCTATTTTAACAGAAAGGAATTTGAGAGGGAGACTCAAAAGTTTGACCTGCATACAGATAGACGGCTGGTGCAACCTTAGTTCTGCCTTGTACGCACCCGGTGCGTTCAGGTGGCACAGGCCACTCCTCATCCTTGCCACTCTGCCACGGTACCCACACAGCCGACCCTCCTCAGCTTTGGCAGTCTGGGGCTGGTGCCACATTCCCCAGCACAGGCTAAACTTCTGTGTGCGTATTCAGGCTCGCAGGGAAATCGTCTGAAATGTGTATGTACATGTAATGCCAAATAATGTCTACGCCAGCTGTAAATGAGCTTATAGGGTCTTGATGTCCCAGGTCTGTGCTGCTCTGCTTTCTCCACTCTCTCTCCCGCTTTCTGTCACACCAACTCTACTTAGACATGCAAGGTGCCAATTCAGATGGCCCAGTAGAGGGACTAAGTGGTTTGGGGGTGTGCATAAAACTCATGTTTAATCTCTTCCAAACTGAAGCAGATAATTAACCCCTGAGGGCATAATGTGGCATATAACTGCATGTCCCAGTCAGTCCGAGTGACTGCTGAGCCCAGGACTGGCAGTTGTTGAACACAGATCCAGCCCGACAGAGGGGTCCTGAGGGGCAACGGGTGGAGGCAGTAGGATGGGCAGGCTCAAACCGTGCTGCTCCTTGTGCTCTGAGCGATCCCCAGTGACGTCCCGGGGTTATTTGCTTCGCTTTAAACATAAGCATCTGCTGTTGAGATGAGCCGAGTGGTGGGAGCTGGGTGGATGCTGCGTTGTCAGGGCGGTTGGCCGTCTCCTTGCTGTCCCGGTCTGGGTGATGCAGGCATGGAACTCTAAATGGGACTTCAGATGAATACATATCCGACTGGGCTTGTTTGTATCTTCCCTTGCTCGCCGTGCCCAACGTGAATGACGTGCGTCTCACCTTCCCGCAGCGATGTTCTCTTTACTTAGCGTCATCCTTTGGGAAATTGAAGTCTTGGTGTTTCCATGTTGTCTCCCCTTCGCATCTTGGGCAGGTGTTGTTTGTTCTCAGGAAGTGTATTGTTTCTTACAGGCTATTATGCTGCTGAACACTTTATCCCTTTTTTAAATGTAGAACTCTGAAGATCGAGTTTGTGCAGAGGGTTGTGAAATTTTACAGCAAGTATGATTGCTATGACAGTTGTTTCTAAAGATGTAATGGGGTGTCTGACCTCATTCACTTCTGCTCTCAGCAATAACTCTGTGATGGGATGGCAGTTTTGGAATTCTGACCCCTCTTCTCATCCTAATTTCATCTCTGCAAAAGCAGAAAAACAATACAGTGGCTCTGAGCTTTTATTAGATCCAAGTCAGAGTCTCCCGGCTTTAGAAATAGTTTAGATCACCGTAATTTCCCCACAGCACAATAACCCAATACAGCTACTCCAGGCATCGCTCACCAGAATGGTAAGCATCTGTTCCACAGCACGTACAGATGCCTGCCGGCCTCCCGTAGCAGCTGAAGTCAGCAAAAGCCCTGGGAAAAAATATTGGTTTATTCCCTGCATCTGAGCCAAAGCAAACTGTGACCCACAGGAAATATCGAAGGAGTGGCAACGTGCCATACTTTGTCCAGAAATTTTCTGTGAGCTTTGTCTCTTTGGAAATGACCAGTAACGCTCGCATATTTTCCACTTAGGTTAGGATGGCATAAAATGCCTTTGCCAGCAGACTCTAGCAATGCAGCCATCTGGGTTTTTTTTCTGTCTGTATGACACGATCGTTTCTTTTGATGGTTATCAAAATGCTGATCTGCAAAGCTCCCTGAAAGAACCTTGTGTTTATTGTTATTTTCTTTTTTTCTGTACCCATTTAAATGTCAAGCAGAATCCCAGAGGACTAGATAATAGAGCTGTGACACTTAGCAAAGCTGAGAAATCCAATTTCAAGGCCAGTCCAAATAAAACAGGGATAAATATAAACCAATAAACCCTCACCAATACCATCATTTAGGTTTGTTCGAGTTAATCTTGTCCTTCTCCATTTCCTGTTCTTGAAGACTGTTGGTATGGAAACATGCCAGCTCCATCAGACCATCGCAGGGGATGCTCTTTACAAGGAGGATTTTGTTCCAGAGCAAAGCAAGAAGTATGAACCTGGGTCTGGTTTGTGGGTTTCCCAGGACCAGTCCTGCTCCCGCACCCTCTGGTCTCCTGCTCAGCAGGGCCGACCAGTGCCTGTCCTCCTCCAGTATCAGCACTGCTGGAGCAACAGGTCAGTGCCCAGGCTGCTCCAGAGAGACAAAGATCCAACTTTCTAAAGCAGCATTGACGAATTTTAGACACTTCTAGGGAAAAGATTTTGTAGAACTTGTCGAAACTTTGTTGTTGAAAGGCTGTGGTTTTGAACTGTTGTGGTTAGCTAGAGGCCAGACTTGCTGCATAACCGCACCAAAGAATGTTGAATACTTAATGGTTTGGAAAAACGAATTTCACCGTGAAACTGAGGTGGAAGGCTGACTCCCTGCAGCCCTAAATTCCGATTGTCTTGGCAGCCTCTGCCCGGGCCGGTGTTGGTAAGCCAAGAAACATAACTGCCTGTACTCTACAGAGCCAAACAGATGCATTCTTTAATCTTATCAGCAACCGAAGAAGGGAACTATTGCAGTGTTGGATTTATGGAGAAGAGAGAGTTGATGGTGCATTACCAAACAAATGTTCTGATTTCTGGGACATTCGAGTCTTCCCCTACTATTTTTTTAGCACACCTAGTTTGGTACAGCGTTGCTCTTAAGATACCATAAAAATCAGTTATTTTTCCCTGAAGACATTTGTACATCATGTAGAGGCAAAAAAAGGAGATGAAAAAGTTTGTAAGTACTTAAATCCACTCTGCTTATCTGTGCATGTCAAATAGTTCTGTGGTGCTCTACAGGCGTTCTTAGTTCTTGAGAAAGGTGAGGAAGTAAATACTGCTAAGCCTAATTTAAAAAAGCAAATGATTTTTGCTAAACAAAGATGTCAGGTGAAAACATTCCATAGCAATGACAAGGGAAGAAGGATGGGACTGGAGTTCCAGTGGTTGCAGGGCTGTGCATGAGGGAGCAGGTACCGCCGGAGCCTAAGCGCATCTGTTGGCTGGATAGGAGGGATAACCGGTGCGCTGCGCAGCTGGGTGCAAGCCCCGAGGTCAGAAGCTAGAGCAGCAATGCCTGGAAAAGTGTATTTGTTTTAAAGTGTGTGAGATGCTTTGTTCTTCCTTGCCTCTCCACCACTCGATAGCGCTTATCACTTCGTGATGATATGTGCATGGTTAGCGTGCAGCACAGCTGAGACCGCCTTTCTCCTTCTTACCCTGTCTTCTGTGCACTGGGGCAGGTTTGCCGTGTCCCGCGGTCCCTTGGACTCCAGTGCCTTCGCTCTGGACCATGGTGGGGGAAGCAGGAACAGGGAGGTGACACTTTGCAGGGCAGCTCCACCATTGTCACGCCACCCGAAATGTGTCCCCTCATAAATGTCTACTCAGAGCCTTCTGTGGGAAGGATTTCAGGACTGGAGTCAGTGGATCAGATACTATTGTCTATAGATTAGAAAGAGGCCCCTTTGCTCCCTCCATTGGTCAGTGAGATCCTCCTGTAGGTAAAAGAACCTTTCTCTAAGTTCTGCTTTTGAGAAAGTTACGCAGGAAATAAGGAAGGAAACACAGGAGTCTGATAATGGGTTTTGGCTGAGCTCAGCTCTGTGATACATGTGCATCAATACATACACTAAGAACAAAAGTCAGGTGTGTAAAATCTAACTGATCAGGATGATGCCCTGAACTCTTCCTTCTCCCACCAAGCCCATCCTAACCTCAGGGCCTCTCGCTTCCTGGATCGCAAGATTAAGCTTTTAAAGCAAGACTGCCATGTCTTCCCCCCTCTGAAAAGGGATGCTGCACCCTTCCCTGAACAATATTTGCATTCAGCACACACAAGATCCAACCACAGCTGACCAAAGTTACAAGCAACAGGAATTACACCTTTTTAAGGGGTATGGTTTGGTGACAGTGTTCTTAGCTCTGTGCATTCGATTGCCCATGTCTGAGAGTCATAGAGCCATAGAATCATTAAGGTTGGAAACAACCTTCAAGATCATCAATCACCTTCAAGATCATCAAGTCCAACCAGGAGTCACCCTATAAAAATCTTGAGATGAAGTTAAAGTACAAATTAAAAAATCCACTTGCTCTGTGACTGACCCAACTTGTTATTTTGAGATTTTTTCCATGTAAAACAGACTCTTAGCAACTAGCTAGTGGTTTCCACTGCAATTCAGAAGATAACATAGCCTGTTCTGGACACAGAGTTCACAACACATAGCACAGCCTCCAAATTCAGCCATTCACAGTCTCTAAATGCAGCCTTAAATCTACTAATCTACCTTAGTCCGGTTACACAAATGGCCATGTTAGGAGAAGAGTTAACAGGGAAGCAGAACACCAGATATGTCAGTGCCAGGCTTGTCCAAGTTGAGGATTAGCCCAGAAGACCCTTGTGTCTCCTCTCATAGCAGTACACTCCAACAGAATGCTAACTGCCCAGCCTCACCAGTTCAGGCTTTCATGGTGGGCTTTGTTCGTGCTGGGGCTCACCTGCACCTCTCCTAATCGCTGCTGACTAAAGTTCTACAATAAAGATAAGGTTTGGCTGCCAATGGCTTTGGCCACTTGAACCTAACCCTTCAGGGACTGCCCTCTGCTCCCACTGGAGGAGACTTGAGTGGCACCTGCTTGCCCATGAGGGCTTCACCCAGCCCAGGGAAGCACAGCCCCACCTCTTAGATTATCAACATGTCAAGCTCAGAAGCAGCAAGATACTTGAAAAAGAACTGTGACACGTTCTTGTGCTTATGGAGTAGTCTGGGAAATGGCTCTGATTGGGATCAGAAAAGCCTGCTTACCTAAGTATTAATGTTTCAGGGCTAACTCTTCAGCACCTTGAGGTGTCAGCTCTGACTGCCGCCTTCCCTTCAGCAGAGTGTTCGTGAAGGGGTGGCTTTGTCTTGTGTCTCTGTTCTACACGCAAGGCTTGAGCTCGCACTCCCCTGGTGCACCTACAGTCTCCCAGTTTCATCTCTGTTCACGAGACCTGTAGGAACTTTTACTTCTGGGACCTCTGGCCTATTGTCAGATTGGATAGATGTCACTCGGTAGGTTCAAAGTGACTACAGATTATTGCATGGAGAGCTTGACCACGTGCACTCACAAGCTATGCCTTGATGGGGAATGATGATCTGACCTCTAGTATGAGGAACGGAAGCTTTGTGTGGCATGTCAAGCCCATCAGATACCAGATCCTGTGAACTGCAGAGGAGTCACAAGAAGAACCCTGGTGGGGCAGAAGCACCAGTTCCTCCTCCTCCCACTGTCAGCACTGGTGGCAACACAGTCTGTCTCCTTATCAGAATTACCCACCCTCCCGCCTTCTTTGTTCTTCTCACCTGCCTCCCACGGACCATCAGGGCTCAAAATTTGGCTTGAAAAAGCTCCACCCAAAGCTCAGCTTCTGCTGCTGGAGTCTGTTGCTGTGGGAGGTTGTTTGACACATCTCTGCCGAGACACTGGACTCCTTGCTCTTTCTATTCAAGGCTCTGGTAGCCACTTGGGGAGGCTCTGTTGCCAAACGTGGCCCTGAAAGGAGTGGGCCTGTAGGTCCGTCTGCTTCTGCATAAGTAGGGGTTTACTTTGGTGCTGCCCTCTCTTCCTCTCTGCCTATTTTTAGAGGATTGCTTTGTGTTAGCATCCATAAAAAAAAAAAAGAAACAAGTGCCTTTTACAATACCACCATCTCAGATCCCACCATTTTTTTCTGAAAACAAAATGATGACTCACCATGCCTACCATGCTTGCAGAATGTGGTGTTCAGTCGCATCAAAAAGATTCCTCAAGTCAGTTAAGTTGATATCTTAAATACACGCTCTCAAAACCCTAAATGCCACAGTATAATTAGAAAGAAAGCCTTAGCTGAACTTTAAAATTTCCTTTTTTCCCCACCTCCTTCATTTGCTCTCCTCTCAACCTGAATTTGCTCTTTCAGTGCTCTCAGTTGAGCCTGAAATGACTGGTGGTAAACAGGCAACCAGAAACCATAATTATGCTTCTTTACTTGAGGCTGTAATCCTAGGTATTCTCCTAATTCCTGAAAAAAAAATATTAAACTAATTTAAATCTAATTGAACCGGTTTGTCAAACTATTTTTAGCTACACAGATCCACAGCTGCTCTGGAACAGTGTTTTGTCTAATTACATGCAGGTTTTGACAGATTTAGGTCTTGCCCCAATTGAAGTCTGATCTGTTGCATTTCCAGACTCCAGTATGAAATAGTGAAGATAGATAAATTCCTCTCCCAGAATTTTTTGAGCACCTTGCAGGGTAACAAGGGAGGGGTACCAGGGGAGATGTGGATCTGGAAGGACTTCTCTTACCTAAATACACTGTTTAGGCAGCAAGTTGGGAAGTTGTTTAAGTTGTTCCTAAAACATGCAGTCATTTTAACCAGGAGTTGTTGCTTTTATGCTGTGGTTTAGATTACAATTTCCTTTCTACCACTGGCTAAATTTTGGGGACTTATTTTCCCTGCCATCGGCTGCCATCGCTTCTTTCTGGAGTGATTAACAGTTATAATTAACATGTGTTGCTCAACTCTTTGGTAGCTAAGAAGCCAGGAACAGTACAAGAGATGTAGCTCTCTCTTCCATGCATGGTAGAATTTGATCTTTTATATTTAAATGATAAAGAAAGAGGATCTTAAGTGGGAATATGCCTTATGTGAGGTGCTTGGAATAGCCTGATAGTGACTCAGAATAAAAAAGCATCTTCTGGAAGAGAGCGCTAATTATCCATTAACATTTGGATGCAGTGCTTGTCTTGCATTAATTTCCATGCTTGCCAAAATGATTCTGGCAGAGGAACCAGCTGTGAAATGTAGAAATAAAAATATTATTGTGGAAGTACAAGATCTGCCACGTAGCTGCTTGCAAAGGGCTGATCATGAATGGAAGTGTGAGGCAGCAGCATTAGACAGGCGGGACAATTTCCAAGCAACACCCCCAGAGCGTGAAGCAGCTCAGGCACATCCTTCTGCACTGCGACCACCGTAACTGACAGGGCCAGGTATCCCTCAGCTATCCAGTGGTACCCTCCTTACCTCACCCCACTGAGACCAGGCTAAGGCAAACCATCAAAAACATCCACCCTTCTCAAAGTAGGACTGTGCCACTCAGCTAGCAGTTCCTCTGCAAGGAACTTCAGTGGGGTGCAGGGCAGGTTGGGGAAGCCAAGGCTGGCTGCTTCCTCTGTTGTACAGTTCTTTGCATGATTAGAGAAAACTTCCCTCTCTAGATGTGAGTGGAGAAACTCTTTCTCCCCTTCTTGCCCTGTGTTTTCATTAGGACGGCCACAAAAATCACCAGTCCTTTCAGATTCTATGTAAAAATCCCTCCCGTGAGCTGCACCACTGCTATCTACATGCAGAAGAGGCTTCCCACCACTCTCCTTGCAAGCCCCAATGGAGTGTTACCAAAAGCAGGCAACCCAGTATGTAAGATCTCCCGTGAGTCACTTGAACTTCACCTAAATAAGTTCTGGCCATGACTTTCTTGTGTCTCCCCAGCCCAACCCCAGCTCTTTTTTAAGTACACACTGCTTGTTGTCAGAAGGCTGTGTTACGCTGCTCTCCCTCCAGTGATTTTAGCAGCAATGTAAACTGAGTCCCAATTACCCCTTAGAAGGTGTGTGTCTCAAATGATGTGGTGGATTTATGGATCTCGCTGTTTTAGAGACTCTCCCTATTTTGATGGCTAGGCTGCATTAATGAATCATCCTGAGTCATCACTTCATAATATGTTGCTTCAAGACCAGCTGTGGATATTTTCTTCCCATTAAGGCTTACTCCTTTGGGTTTGATGTAATTAATTGTCACTTATGACTTAAAGAAGATACGCCAATAAATATTTATGCCACGTGCACCATCTGCTTTCTCTGGTGCCCTGTATGCTTAAAAAAAGCCTCTCGCTGCAGTTCAGGCTGGAGGGAGCCCGCGGGCAGAGCAGCAGGGAGCAGGTAGAGTGCCCACTCTGGGGTCCTGTTTCCTGACCAAGCGGAGCAAGGAGGCAGCGGGATGTGCCTGTGCAAGGCAGTGCCAGGGCAGCCGCTGCAGCACCACGCTGCGCCCTCCTTGCCCGCTCGCTCTGCAGCTCAGGGAGATACGGATAGAACGCTGCCACGCCAGAGTGGCATGACGGGGTGGGGTTGAAGGTGGCAGATGAGACAGAAGACTAGTCTCCAGATCTGAAGTTACAAGGAAAGAGATGAAAATCTCTTGTCAATCTTCCCCTTTTGTGGAAGCTTTTGGCTGCCGTGTGAAATGCACGGGTGGTACGGGAAACCTGGAAATACAGCCCTTTAAGGGCAGGTTTAACTTCTGCCTTAACATTAGCTCCTATATGAAGATATATTTTTCAGAGACAAGGATGTACAAGAGAAAAAAGAGAAACGCATTTTATAGATTATAGAAGTAATCCTCATCTTTTAACCTAGCTCAGCCTGCCTGCCCTGAGCTCTGTGAGGCAGCGAGTAAGGGGTGCAGAGGAGGGTTCTTTGCCCTCTGTGTGAGCCAGAGGGGCTCCTTGGAAGGCACAACTCCTTGACACCGAGCCAGGAACACCCCAACATGCCTGAGGCAGGACACGGGCTCGATGCCACGAGTGCGCCTGCAGCCGTCGGTTCCTGCTGCTTGGCAGGATGTAATTAAGGTATCGTCAGGCTGAATAGGAAGATGGGACTGAACACTAAAAATACCGCTGGTAATTATGGCTTAGACCGGGAAAGCAAGGGATGGGTTTTGATTGCTGAAAGAGACAATGCTGTTCTTGAAGATGGTTGAGAAATTGCTGAGAGAAAGGTAAAATAAACACTCCTGTAATCCCCTGGCATTACAGCATCTAGCTGAGCATGCGACCCCAGGAGGGGAGGCAAACCTCTTAGGGTCAGGTCTTTCTACTTTATGCAGCCAGATAGGGCTTTGCTGTGGAAATGCAAGTCTTCCCTCAAACATGATGAAACATGAGGGTTGTTTCAGCTACGTACAGTCACTATGCAGCACTACATATGTAGGTTTGATTTAAAAATAATACAAAACCCTTGTCGGGATTCAAGATTGCACTTCCATTCCTGGGTGTAGCTGACTACTGCTATGGCTACCGCCAGCATTCCCATTCTGGGAAGAAACCTCCTCCTTTCTGCATGCCTATAGGACCAGCTCTCCACCCTTCAGTAAGGGCATGCCTTCCTTCTCTGGAGACTCTGGAGAACTTACTGCCTCTGATTAAGAGACACAAAACGTCCCAGTGCTTAGAGCTCAACACCCAGCGCTGCACTACTGTTAGCAAGTTACCATGATGTAATTCCAGCATCAAAGACTGATGCCTTTGATAAATAAATCTGTATGTTTGTACCGAAATATCTCAAGATAGATAGTGTCAAAGCTTCAAAAAGACTGGGGGTGAAGAAATGAAAAAAACCCACTCCTAATCGACTTCAATTCATCTGAAATCTGCTCTCTTTGCTTCCCTCAGAATAAACCTTGCCAGGGCTGTTCCCTTTCTGTGTCTGTTACCATTCAGCTCTAATTAATTCGTGGGAGCTGGTTCCTGCATCTTTTTGTTCCAGCACTTGAGCGAGCACTGGCATTTGCCTGACAATACGGTGAGATGATTCAAGGAAGAACTGTCCAGAAAAACTAATTTCTTAATTTCATTGTTACTTTTTTTTTTTTCCTGTGCAAATACCATCTCTACTGGCTTTTCTATCCGTTGCTGCTCTAGAGCATGAAAGCCCAGAGAATTTCTGGAAAATTCTGCGCCGTGATTTAAGCATCCTGTGGTAAATGAATGGCAAATGTCCTGCAGGACTGTAGCACCATTTGATTTTTATTTTTTTTTCTTTTGGTCTGTAGCAGTACCCTACTTGCTTTCTAAACTCTTTTAATTAAGAAGTCCTAAAGGATAAGATTAAGAAACCAAGCTAAAAGTTAAGATACATCTGCTGGCAACAGCACTTTAATGGTACTGATACTGCAAAGGCAGTGCAAAGCCAGATGTCAGATCTTGGGAACTGCTAAGAAGAGTCATAAATGCTTTTCTGTGTGCAAGATTAAGATGTACTTTAGGAGAGTCCAATGCTAGAAGACACTATAAACCTATAAACACTATAAATTAAAGAAGAATTAAAATTTCTTAACTTGCACCAACATAAACCAACCGCAAATGTTCAGCACTGGTAATTAAATAATCTAGATCTTTGAGGGAAAGAAGGGACAAAGTACCTATCCGTTTTTTTCTTTTCAAATAAGGTTTATTTAGAAGCACGTGCAAGGAACATCTGATGTAGATCTAAGGAAAGAGAGTTGGCAACAACGGAGTGGACAAAGGTGTTTATATCAATGTGAAAATGCATTTATTTTGTAAGGTCTGTCCATGGCTAATAAGAATCTCCCATTACAGATATTTTAGTTATGTCTCTTGAATCCTTGTATCTTATTCCATCAGGTGGATTTTTCCTCATTTGGTGAAAAACAAAGAAAACAAGACTCGCATAATTAAATTATCTTTAAATGTTATACTCCCTAATCCTTATATTAGCATGAGGCTGTGTATTCCAGTCTGCAGCACTAAACTGCTGCTGAACAGTATCACTGTTAATGGAACAAAGTTTCGTGTTTAGCAATTACTCAGATACCTCTGAAGAGGAAAAAAATACTCCTTACACCAGTGCAGAAGAAGACGTTCTTTGAGGGAGTTGAACTTTTTCAGCAGACAGCTAGGCAAAGTGAGACAGGGTCACCTCAAATCAGGAGGGAGCACACTTCAAGCCAGGGAGGTGAAACAGATTGCTGGCAGAGGGGCTATTCCAGCAGAGAAATGAAAACCATTGGTGCCAATCCCCAGATTTCCCTTCCCTCTCTCCTGCTGTGCCCTCACTTCAAACACTCAGAGACCTTTCTCAGCTGCCCCTTCCTGACCAGCCTCTGCAGAAGTCTCCCTAGAAAGCCCAGGACAGCTCAGGACAGCTGTCTGCGTCCCCCAAGACTCAATCCAGTGTATCTAATCACATTTTCTAAAGGTAAACACAGAGAACTGGAGATATGTACAGGAAGCAGAAAAGGAAAGCTAGGACAAGACAATCTTTCAGAGGCTGTTCACATCACACTCACTGTACATATAACACTTCTTTTCACAGACAATTCACCAACATAGCACTAAGTTTGCATAAAAAAGAACAGACACCCCATCTCCCTATTACTTCTCTCTATGATTTTTACTGCTCATCCTTGCAGATGACCAAAACACTGGATTAAACATGGACACATTAGCATTTCTTCTATTATGGTGGGGTACCAGAATTTCAAAATACAATTTTCAGAGCTCAGCAGACAATGTCCAACTTAAGCAAAAGATGAAATGCTGTTCCTCTAACCCAACTTTATTATTATTGTATCATAATGGCTACATTTTCATTAAGCTGGTTAGAAATGAATGGACTAGTCCAGGAACTGTTCTGCTATTTTTACTTGTACGAACTGTGCTAATCTGTAATGGGACATAATGAATGGAACAGTGCTGAAAGCTGCCTTCTCCTGTCTTGTTGCACTCACAGTTACAGTAGGACTAGACCAGACCCCTTACCACTAGGCGTGAACTCTTGAAAATGCAAGCTGTATAGCTAAGTGTATTGCCAGCTGTCTTTGGGAAAAGGTCAGGCAACCATACTGTGTATTTGAGACTTCTTTTTTCCTTCTGCAAACCTGGTGACAGCTTTGAGAGGCAGCAGTAGGTGGCAACGGGAGAAGATGGCTGGGCAGCCCTTGTTTCGAAGCACATCCTAATGCTCCTCCTGTGTGAGACGGGATCAGACAGGGTCTTGTGGGGTGGGATGGCATTAGGAGCTGTGGGGCAAGGCTTCATCCTGGAACTTCACAGAGTTCTGCCTACAGGCAGAGCTCCCCCATCACACCACAGCAACACGAGTTGTTTGCTTAGGAAAAACCTTGGTCTTGCTCTTCTGCTTGGTCTTTGACAAAGAGGAGATTAACAAAAAATTATCACCTTATGTAACTTTGCCAGGGAAAACCAGGGGCATCCCAGACATGTGAGATCTGAGTCTGTGCCTTGCTGAAAGCCCTCATCTCAGAAAGCTCCTTTTGGGATTGTAATGAAAAGTCATTTCAGTACTCCTGCTTCTTCTCTCACATCTGCAGCACTGTAACCGTAATGCTTATTTTCCTGACAAGGTGGCTGACTGGGGCTGAATAAAACTTGATCTGTGCTTGCAAGAGAAGTGTGTATCAAGCAGCTGTACAGGGTAGTTTTAAATCAAGTCTGAGTACAGTCTGGCTTTACCAAACTATCTTTTCTTGGTAGCTCCATCCTATCACAGATAGATGTAATTTCCTGTAAGAGTCATGAATAATAAAGTCAAAGCTCTGCATATCAAAAGCCAGGTCAGAATTCCTTTGTAGATTATTATTTGGAGTAATCATTCCCTCGGAGACAATGAGCCACTTGTAGGATATGAAATACTGAGTAGTAAACCCAAGTGACTGTGGTCAACATCTTTTTGCATTAAAAGCAATTCTGTCCTCTGTCAAACAATAAAAATCCTGATTACCTGCCTGATGAACCTGTTCTGGTTAAGAATGTGTTGAGGATACCATTCAAGCAACAGCACTTCAGATGAGATTGAACTGTATTTGTACTTCCTAATACTGTGACCCTTTTGCTGAGGAGCACACGGGCAGAATGCTCAAGGAACAGCAAACTGCTGCCTGCCTCGTTTGGGGAGCCTAGGAAATGAGTACCACTCAACACTACTCCTCAACACCCCTCCCTTGTTTCACCCATTGTCGTCCACAGTGGACACTTTCAGGCTTGCTTGGGCTCTGAGCAACCTGCCCTAGGTAGAGTGGTCCCTGCTTGTGGAGGGAGGTTGGACCGGATGACCTCTAGAGGTCCCTAGAACATATTCTATGATTCTGTGATTCTATGACAGGGGCATCTAATGTCTCACCTCACACCCTGCAGGGCTGCTCCCTCTCCAGGTTATGTGTTCTGCTCGCTGTGTTTTGCAGAAGCCAGCAGCCCAGCGAGAGGGTGGGGTGAGCCTTGGCCCCTCTGACCCTGTTACCAACTTCAAACTGCTGCTGCTACACTATGAGCCTTGTTGGCTCACTGGGGCCAGGGAGTAGCAATCACATGGGAGGCTGCTCTCCTCAGTTCTTCACCAAATAAAACCCCACTACAATCACAGCAATGTATGGTTGCACATCGATAGCTCATGGAGCACCACCACACGTATGCTCGTCGCCAGAAGCCATTTCTAATTGTGCCCACAATAGTGAGCTTTAAATTTAATTTCAGAGGTAAAATAATTCTGTCTGAGTTCTTTAGCAGCTTCTCCTCATCTAATATGGAAAGTTTTCTCTTTCATTGTATCTCTGTGCCATCAAGAACATTGGGCAGCCTTTTAAACATCTGCTCTTTCCAACCTGCCACTTAACAACTTATGGTTTGGAGTAATATTCTCTGTGGCTTATTCTTTTCTCTTGTCAGCTGCAGATTATGAACATAAAAAAAACAGACAGGGCCACAAAGTCTGACAGCCAAATGTGGGGAAAGCTCTGCAGTGATCTTTATTAATGTGTTGTCTTTAGAAGTCTGTATGCGGCGTTCTTTGTACGGTTGCTTTGAACAGAAAGCTGGAACTTACAGAAACTATAGAGAAGTTGCTATAATTTCAGCATCCCTGAGTCACTGACTTTTAATGTAACATGTTCTGTGGTTGGCCCCACACCCTGCCCAAATGACTCTCAGTGGACTTGTCCCCAGGGGAGGTTACAGTGAGTACTTACTGAGGCACAGTTGCTTTCTGACTTGTCTTCCAGAAAGCCAATTTGGCATGGTGTCCTCTGATTCTGCAGCCAGTAGTCTGTTGATTCTAGCAGACTGTTACTGCAGAGAATCTGTTAAAATAGTTAAAAATAGTTAAAAAAATTTAAAACATTTCCTCAATCTTACTGTGCTTTGGGAGCCTGAACTCTGTTGTTGTTACTCAAAGGAAATGATGACTACAGAATTGGGGTGGGCATGACTGGGACCCCTGCTCCTTATGGACCCACCCAGCTAATGCACCTAAAATTGAGTGATTTACATACCCCTTAAACTATTAGCCCATTTTCTTTCAGAAATGAAAATCTTTTTGAGATACTTGGAGAAGATGCCTCCAAGATTATTTTTATTGGCAAATATTGCTAGGAGGTTTTTCCCTGTTAAACTGAGAAACACAGATGCTGGAAAAAACCTAATTATTTAATGATATCAGAGTGCACAAACTTGCAGCCTTTATGATTTACTCCATCTCTTCCCATGACAGATCAGTACTCTTCATTCTGCCAGCAGCCTCATTCCTGGGACTGCCTGGGCTACAAACTCTTCCTTCTTAAACATATTCTCAGCATTCTGAGAAGCTAAAGTATGGATGACCCGCTTTAAGAGTCCTGAGCTCAGCCAGTACCCCAAGACCAAAATGCTGCCTTTAGTCTCCCTGTGTTGACTGGGTCCTGCAGCTTACGCCACAAGCTTTGCTGAAGCAAAACCAAACTGGGGCTACACTTACCTGTCAGCAAAGCCAGTTTTGCAAGTCTGATGCTGAGACTGAACCCAGTTCCTTACTGGCTGCCTCTGTACTAATATTCTTCCATGAAAAAGAGGGATCCTTAGTACTTTTAAAACAATTAGGTAATGGGAGGAAAAGAATAGCTGCAGCAGGATGCTACTTTCAGAATGGTTTGTACTGCTGAGTGTCTTCCCCGGGCAGCAATGTTAAGATGTTTGTGAAATGGATGTGTGCTTGACTTGCAATTCTCCCAGTTCTTCCATGACATCTGAACAGGCTGTACTGTAGCTCTTCAGCCTTTTATTTTAATAATGATATTGGAAAATGTAGATTTGTTGCTCTACCTGGAGGGAAAAAAAAAATCTATCTGCAGTCCTGTAGTGTAGCCTATTGCATGTGCTGCACTGATACACCCTGGTCCTCCTTTGCCAGCAGTGTGCCCAGGTGGCCAAAAAGGCCAACAGCACCCTGGCCTGGATCAGGAATGGTGTAGTCAGCAGGNGTATTAGGTAGAATTTCTTTACTGGAAGGGTTGTCAGGCACTGGAACAGCCTGCCCAGGGAGCTGGTGGAGTCACTATCCCTGGAGGTGTTGAAGATCCAGGAAGATGTTGTGCTTAGGGACATGGTTTAGTGGTTTGGATAGGGCTGGGAATAAGGTTGGACTTGATGATCTTGAAGGTCTCTTCCAGTCGGAACAATTCTTTAATTCTACTCAGGAAGCCCTGATCCTTAAGCTTAAATCCCTTCCTTAGGAAGAGAAGTTAGAACTTGTGAAGCCTCTTTATTTCTCAGGGAAGACGAGTGACTGGAAAGCTGATATGGCCAGTTGACACGGTTTTTCTAATACTCAGAAGTAAGCTTATTACCACCCACGGACTAACACCCACTCTAATTTTTATCTTTCTGGTAAAAAGCCAGCTAGATAGTTAATACTGCACTCCCTGGATTGTCCTGCATTGATTTCTGAACAGAAGTCAGCAGAAGATGGATGAGGAGGTAACAGGCAACACTGGAGCCCTGAAGGTTGTCCTGCCTCAGTGCCCTGCTTTGATGCCCTCCACAAAGGCTTTGCAGCTCCGTGGTGGTCATTCCTCAGCACTCCGGCCCTGCTGCAGGGTTTCTTCCAAACCTCTTCTGAATACAAATTTAGGGTTTG
>VWZY01004707.1:371873-391700 GCA_013399075.1 Chloroceryle aenea
AAAAAAAAAAAAAGCACTGTGCCCAAAGACTTTGTTCTGAGAATGAAAGGGGTTCACGAGTGCCTCGCATCAGCACCAGCCTCTTCTTGGGGGCTGCCAGCTAATCTCGTTTGCCAGCCGAATGACTCGGCACTCAGTAAAAATTTATAACCTCCTGTCTCACTGCAAAAAGATTCCTGACACCATAACTAACTTTGAGATTAGATGGGGAAAATAATACATTTCATATCCCACAGAAACGATTTCCTCGTTCGTGTTATCAACAGTTCTTTTTTATTATTATTATTTTTAAGGAATGTTTTCAAATGTGAAAAAAAATGAACTATTAGAAACTGGTTGGTAAAACCTAGAATCAAGCATTTTTTTTTCCCCTCTTCTCCAAAATTACCAACCTCTGAGGCTTTAATGAAGACAGAAAGAACTGAACATAAACATACATACACACACACGTACTTATCTACATAGAATCATGGAATGGTAGTGGTTGGAAGGGACCTCTGGAGATCATCAAGTCCAAACCCCATATATCTATCATCTCAAATTCTGTCTGATTCTAGATCTTCTCATCCTCAAGGGCTGAAGTTCTAATTACCCATTAAGACATAATTTTGCATACACAGGAAAGTTCTCTGTAGCTGAAACAGCTTTTGCTGTAACAAGCAGTCTTGTTTCATTTCCTTAAAAATCACAGTGGATTTGTCTTCAGCCTTAATCACTTCAGATCTTTCTTTCCTAAATCTCAGACAGTTTCTGAGGAACTTGAATAGGCAGAAATTATCCTGCAGAAACGAGCTTCAGTAATCCTCGGCACTACTCTTGTCTCCTAAGGATGTGGTGTGCACCCAACGCTTCAGAACAGCTAGATCCAAGTAGGTGTATGTGGTAGCTGATAAACCCATGAAATGAGCCAGGCAGCCCAAAGTTCACCTAGTTTTCCTCCTGTGGCATCTTAAGTGACCCCTGGTGGCTCTGTCTTTTCTTTCAGAGGAGATTTTTTATCAGGAAGCAAATGCTGGCAAAACAACAAGAGAAGAAATAACTCTCCTGAACAAATGCTGTTGTCAGGTCAGGTCATAGCTGCCAAGCTTGGGTCACTCCAGGATGGCTTGGAAGTTGCCAGGCTTTACAGTACATTTAATTTCTGTATCCAGCTTTTTATAATATATGTTTTAGTCAAGAGTAGGAATTGTTACGTGGAAGTTCTGGGCAGTGTGTGGTATTTACATAACCCCAAGCAGGTGAACATTGGTCACCTGGAATTATTCGTGGACGGGGCTGTGGGAAAGGGAAGAGGCACACGTGGCAGAGGCCTCCTTACACCCGGTCTGGTTTCACATGTATCTGCACAGTGTCCAGGAGGCAGAAGGTGGTGTTTGAGAGAGTGGTGGCAGGAATTGAGGGGTAAACTTTGGATGAGCTTGAACTCTACCTTATGAAATGCATGAGGAGCGCTGTGGACACGTGTCAGAACAGTCCCATCAGTGCTTCTCTGGGGGAAGGACAATCTGGGCCACCCCTCAGTGCTGATCACAGCAGGGTCACACATGTACCCGTGATGCCAGAGCGCCTCTAGTGAAGCCATGTGAACTTTGGGGCCTGTTTCTTTGGTAACAGACAGCATATTATCGGGTTCAAGAGCGCAGTCAGAGAGCAGGTAACGCTTCTCGGAGCATCTCGCGGCTGTGAGGCAATGTCCCCGTTAAAGAGGTGCAGGTGCCGGTGTGAAGCGGCAGTTTGCATGTGTATCAAAACTTGCTGGGACATCCGTGCTTTTAAAGGAATATACTCAACTCCTCACAGTAACGTAATGATGACTGTGATGATCAAAAATGTATAAGCTTGATGGAGCTAGCCTAAATTAACAGAGCTAATTAATTAATCAGGTGCAGCGTGAGAACAGGTACTGCTCAGAAGTGTAACTCTACCAGTACATCCCAATTGCCATTTTTGCCTCTAAGCACAGTGTCAAAATATGCTGAGCTGGTCTGCACTGAAAGGCAAGGACCCTAAACCTGTACTACTTCAGCTGTCAGGCAGCATCCTTCTCTTACAGCCTGCACTTTTACAGCAAACAGTATTGCTTGCCAAAATTTTCTCCTCCTATCTCGTATTTCTCTTCATTCTTCTAATGGAGACAAGCTCTGGGCCAATCCCCCTGACATACATCATTAGCAATTTGGCTGAATGCAGTGAAGTTGCTTCTGATTTGCAGGGGGTACCACTGAAAGCAGAACTTGATTCCCTGGCCATACGTACACTACCAGCTGTACTGCTGCCTGTCTGCTTCAGAGTGGGATCATCACGCTCGGAAAGTAATTCAGGATGAATTTGCATCGTGCACTAAATGTGAAATCAGCAGTAATTCATGGTTTTAAAAAAAAAGAGTTTTCCACTCTCATCTAGAGACTCAGCCGTCAGCATTACTCAGTGTGTTGTGAATCAATGAACTAAATCAGCCCCTAGCAGAGTGTGGATTGGAAAAGTCACTTGTTCCCAGAGGAAAATATTGTGTACCAGTTTAGTGTAACAGCTTCCTGCTCCCTGATTTAGATCACAAGACATAAAAATACAGTAAATATCTATAGCCGAGACAACATTAAAAAGGCTCTGCTCCACAAATGAAACATCTGCGTCTTCGTGGCTGATCATCTTAATTGCTTTGGCTAATTACCACTCATCAAAAAGCTCTGGAAGTGGGACATACAGAACGCAGTATCAGGGGGCACATCTCCTGCACTTTCTCAGACTGGTCTGTGTAGTGCCAGGCCACGTCTTGTATGGTTGCTGGCAGGAAACACTCATGCAGAACGCCACGACTCTAACCTGCACGCCAACTGCTGAACTCTGCAGAGGGACCTGCAATGTTTCGCTCTGCCACCAGTCACACTTTCAACTTAAAAATCCTTGGAACCTACAGCAGCTAAAGGAGAAGGCAATGGCCAATTTGGGGTGATTATGTTTTTCCAGACAAAAAAATAAACAATGGTAGCACATTCTGTGACAGTGCTGTAAAGAAGCCCAGAATGCTCTCCTGCGTGTCAGGAGCGTTAGCAGAATGGAATCACTTCCTTCAGTGCGCTGACAATGCCGCTGTCGCCCCATGTACAGTGGCAAGTTGAGGTGCAGGGGATGGGAGCGGTGAAGCAGCTCTGAGGCATGTGGAAAAAGCCAGCCTTTAAACCAGAGTGCTGCTTCCCAAGGTCATCACACTGGGAGCACTTGTAAAGCCTCTGAGTGGTGGCACTTCTCGGTGCTGTGCCATTGTCCTGTGTAGAACAGACAGCTCCCAGGGTACAGGAAAATTTAACACGTTCTCCCACACAATGGATTTTCTGCCTGTATGAAAATTCCAGTGACAGCCAGCAGCATTTTTAAAAAAAAATCAGGTATTCTTTTGCAAACAAAGCCACCCTCTGATCAAATGAAACAGTGACACTTTGCCTTTTCGCCGTGTCGGGACGAGCTGGAGATGCCCAGTCCCATTGTGGAGTTCTTTTTTATAGCAATGACTTTACAACCTTTCTGTAGACAGACAGTTCTCACCACCCTCAGCCACAGTGTGGCTTTCAGGATGAGGAAAGTAAATCTTTATCTTCTATGTGTTTTACCTTTCTCTACTTATGTACATAAATATATATTGTTGTTATTTTGGAAGAAACCAACAAACCCAAAGGAAAGCATTATTACTACTTGTGGAAGGAAAGGGAAAAAGAAAAAAAAAAAGAATTATGGGAAAATGGGATGAACTGTGAAGTTTTATAACATCTGTGTTAGAACAAATGCTTTTTCATCAGCTCCAGGATTGCGCCTGTGGGAGACAGCAGAGCTCTGAGGGTTATTGCAAAGTGAGGGATGAAAGATGGGCTGTTCTCCTCAGCAGGGCTTTGCAGTGCCCCTGCCCTCGGTCTGCAGGGCCATAACCTGGCCCCAGGGAGGAGGAATTTTTATTCCTATGATTGCTTTTATGTCAATATTGTCAGATAATGAGGAAAAATTAGAAACATTTAGGTGGAGTTTCTCTTCCATATGCGTAGAATATATTTTGGGACCAGACAAGTGTATAACAGGCAAATGAACTGGAAGACACCAGAACAGCACCCAGCATTTACCTTCCTCTCTCAGTCCTTTGGTTTTTAGGTATCAGTTGAATTTTGCATTCAAAAGACAAAGCTATAATCTAGGATATATCTGCCTCTGAATAGAACATAAAGTTAGAAATTACCTTCTTACATGCTGTGACAGAGCTCCCCAAACAGGTTGCCGAACTCTCTGTGCTGCTGCCGTGGTGCTCTGGGACTTCATGCATCAGTGGAGGTTCAAAGTTGCTGGAGAACAAAAACAGAAACCAACCCTCAAAAACCTTTCCAGTGACTCAGCTACAGATAACTCAGATGATACAACTCAGTAAAGAGATGTAACTTAGATTACAAGAGGCTGCCCATACTCTCCTTGCTGACAGGACTTGTCTATTTATCACCCTAATTGTCCCTTTTTGGACAACTTTCCTCACCTACATACCTCGGATAAAATAGCAGACCACTGTCTTTTGAAGACCAGAGGACAGCACTTAGGTGCTTGTAACCACCCTGGCCTGCCGTGGCTGACCCTGTAGGAAGCAGTCCTAGCTTCTTTTCACGAGCAGGCAGCGTGGAGTGGCAAACGAAGCGCTTGCCGCATGAATTCAGCTTGGTAGACAAAAGAAAATGTTGGCTGCATTTTTACCTGCCTGGATAGAAGTAACAGGGGCAGTGATTAAAGTGTAAAAACCACAAGAGGAGTGATTGAATTCCGTAATCCAGACGGAATAGCTTGAAACACTGCAGGCTTGGCGCAGAGGTGAGTTGTGTACGCACTCTGGTGAGTCAGCTGTAAACAACAGAACTCTATTTACCTTGGGACTGTGCAGATGTGAAATACAAATTCACACAAACAAGCTCCTCCGGCTAAGTTATTTGTGCTCACAGCTGTTACCACCCCTCATGGTTTTCTTCTGGAACAGCTCAGGCCAGTGTTGGAAGATCTCCCTCTGTGTAATAATCAAACTGTGGCAAGCTTACGAGCAAGAGCGCGTTGAAGCATAGCTGGGAAATACAGCCCTGATTTGGACTGGTAGCACTGCAGCTCAGCTCGAGTGCTGCACCAGAGACACCGACTCCGGTCTCCCACTGCCTGCACACCGCCTCACGAAGCCAGGGTGCCACAGTCACTGAAAAGTGGGGGAACTTTAACAATGAAATACGAGATTATGACAATTACACTTGGGAACAGTTTAAGACTTTACAGCCTTTTCCTCGGCGAGTTTATGGGTGCAGATTCTAAAAGAAGAATGGAGAAACTCATACCCCCATACCCTGGCCACCACTGATGGCTGGCTTCCCAGACACCTCTAGGTATGGCACAAAGTAGCTATGTAGCAGTATGTACTAACTGATGGAAAAATGGGCACAATGAGCACCTAGCTGAGCTTTTTCAGGGTGGGCACCCAGTGTCACGAGCCTGAGTGTCCCATGACTCAAGGAGGTGGGGTGCATGAGATTCTGTCTAGACACCTTCAGATTCGCAGGGCTTTCTTTCAACATGGAACACAGGCCTGGCTTTTTCAGCATCTCTGTTCCAATTATCTCATCTCTCGGATCAAAGTTTCCTCTTCTTTTATCCTGTGGCCACCCTTTCTAAGTGCTACTTTTCAACGCATATGTGATGTCTCAAGAGGCCCTCCTCAGGCCATTCAGCTCTGCCACCTTCGCTCTGTGGCAAAGCCAGTAAGATAAACCTACTTCTCATTAACTCACAGGGAAAAACGATTCTGCTCTTGAGAAGCTGCCCGCTCATTAGTTCCTCAACAGGAGGAAGATGAAAGAAATTGCTGCAGAGATGTAGCCAGCTCATCATCCAACAACAGCTGTCCATTCATGTACGATGCTCGCTACTCCGCACAAAGCACGAGCCTTTCGAGGCACATGGCATAGACTGGAGCCTTTCTGCTACAAGACAAAGCAAGCTGCTGAAGGTTTCGGGTCCTAATTCTTACTTTTATAATGCAATGGAGAACGCTCATCTCAGCTGTGCTCATCTGACTGAGAGCTACTACGGAAGGCCGCAGGGATAACAAGGAATCTCTGCTAAAGGAGGGCTTGTTTGGGGACTTTTCCCTTGATGTGAGGGGTCACAACTCACAGTTCAGCTTTTCAAGCTTAAGCTGGGAAGCTGGCCCTATGGCCCAGTGTTAAGAGGTACCCTGTGACATTACACTGTGATATTTCCACTAACAGAGGAGCCTCCATAGTCACTTATTTGCCACCAGGTGCTGTCTTACTGATTCATGAAGGATGACTGATGCTTTCTTCCTACAAAGATAAATGTTCCCACAAAGAATGCAAAAAAATTTCTTGGAAATTAGAAGACTGCAGGAAACAGCGACGAGGTTTATGGCACTAACTCTAATAACAGCACATCCTTTATTACTGACCAAAATGCAATCCAACTGCTTCTATTTTCCTGCATTTAATAATTCAGAAATACTGACCTTGATGACTCAAGGCTTGATCAGAAAAACACAGCTGCTCCTAAAAATAATTATCTTCTTTGCAGATGTGGCAGATGGTGCTACATCAACTAAGAAGAGGCAATTTAAAGAATTCCCCAGGTTATCACTACAGAAAATTAATCTCATGAAACAATATCAGAAACTTCAATTTTGTACCATCTGAACGAGTATAACCAGCTTCCAAAAACTTGCTGTTCAATAGTTGTTCCTAAGGAGCAATTTCAAGAAACAGTAACTGACCATTATATATATGCATCCTTAAACCAATCCTATCATAGCCTAGTGCTTGTCATCTTTTCATTATGATTCCAAATCCCTGCATTTTGACCATACTGATCCATGAAAAAGATAATCCTGACAAAGGAAGCGAACGGAACGAACACAGTGAGGCTCCTCGGTGAAATCAACTCCAAGCTATAGTCAGACACATTTCTCATGTTGTGCTAATATTTTGTGCTGAATGCCACAAACAATGTTCAAAGGAATTCATCTCATTTTGAAATAGGAATATGAGATGAGTGAACTCAGAGCAAAGTGCATTGGCATATTCTTACCTTTATACTCGTAAATAAACCGAGAGCTGCTCAGAAATGGAGGATGACAGCTCACTTAATCCAGACCCTGAGTGAGCGGCAGGTTGGAAAGGCATGCAGCGTTCAAACAGCATCCCTTGACTTCAAAGCCTTTTTGAAGTGGACAGACTAGTCACGCTCTTTCCTCATGCTACCTTGAAGATTTTACTGGTTTAAAATTTACCTTTACTTGTAAACGGGTCAACAGAGTCCCTAGCAGTAAAAATCTTTAGACGGAACAGAGTCAAAAGTTACTATTTTAAACCATAGAATTGTTTTTTAATCAGTCTGGACCATGTGTATACTTCAATCAGAGCACAGATGGTTAGTCAAGACTCTCTATAAATACCTCAAACAAATGTCTTTCTGATTCTATTCTGGATTTGGAACCCATGCGCAGAGTGTAATCACTGGCAGTATCAGGGTCTGATCTCGTAAGGCATTCACAGACTTGTCTCAGTCTCCCTTGGCTGCAGTTGACTTCCCTGGGAACTGAAAATGCTGAATAAATGCCCCCTGTTGTTACCAGCCCTGAGCGGCTACGCCACCTAACGGGGGCAGGACTGGGCTGCCAGTTTGACAGGTCAGCACGCTAAAAGAGCAGAAGTTCAAGTGCTTTATAATCAGATTGCTCATTTCATAATCTCTATTGGGCCCTCTTGATTTACATTTCATTTTTACCAGTGATAAACTTGCAAAAAGGCCAGGTCTTTAGGTACAGGCTAATGAAAAACGGGAGCAGAGACAAAGCAAGCCATGCTACCATACTCCACACAATAAAAATCCTTTTCCTTCCATGTTCTCAGAGCCCTGAATGCCCTTTGTTCCACTCCAAATTAAAAAAGCAAACAAAACCCAGAAGCCTCTGCAAGCATTAGCAATGAGCAGCCGTCTTTCAAATCATGTTTTCAAAGTACTATCAAAGAATGGACAAATTTTACTGAAGAATAAATGTAAACCAAAGTAACTGAATTTTATATGATCTCCTTAGAAATATCTCTCCCTTTATTTACTGATTGAATTCTTAAAGGAAAAATAACCGAGTTTTATGTACAAGGTTGACAAACCTCTCTGCATTCGGTAGCTCTGGCAGGGTACGCTCAAGACTAGAACTGACAATCCAATCCAAGAGTTGGGAATAAGGAGCTGAATGACAGATGATTGGGTTGGGGGTTTCTTGATGGTTAACTATATTTCTGTAGTTTATTGAGAGACGACACAAAATAAACTGGCTTTCGCTTCCTGCCTTTTCCCCCACCTATCCCTGGGCCTGATGTGACTTTAGGACGATTCCAGGAGGACCTTTGGGGTGCTGGTGGAATGGCTGCTAACTAAGGAATCTTTCTAGAAAGGACAGGCTCGGACCTTGATCAGAAGAGACTAGAGAAAAAGCCCATGAGGAACCATGAGATCTCCTCTTGGCAGGGTGCATAATGCAGTGAAAGAAAATGCCTTGATTGGTACGAGGGATCCAGGATTGGGAACCATCATTTGAAGAGTTCCTGACCTGGGGGATTTTTAGAAGGTATAAAAAGAAGCCCTAGATCAACAACTGGGGACCAGACAAAGCCTGCTGAGGAAGAATGACTGAACCTGGGAAAGAGCAAGGAACGGACCCGTGATTCCAGGGAGGGCTAAAGGACTGCACCTTACAGAGACCAACGGGAAGAGAGCCAAGGCTGCTCTTCAGCCCTAAAAGCGAGGAGTCTGTACTCTGCTGCAGTGGCAGCTAGGTGCTGAGGGTTTGGCTGCAGAGAAGATAAGAAATCTTCTTAAGGGAAGGATTCTTTGAACTAAGCAGCCTGTATGTGTGTGACCTAGGCAGGCAGTGCTGATCAGAAGAGGATTTTAGAGAGATCAGACAATGATTTTAGAAAGATACAGATTGAATCCTCTATACCCAAGCACAGGTATTACAGAAACAACAGAATAAGGCAGTTGCATTTCCTCTACAGCAAAGCAATAGGTTTGCTACTGTTTATGCCTCGTAAGTCACCAAGAAGCAATATAAAACCAGAAATGTTCTTTAAAAGATACTCTGCAAAAACCCACAGCATATTCACTTAGCATGTGTAGGTGTACTGTACAACAGCACTTGTCCTTGAGCTGCAGAAAGGAGGACAGAGAGGAAACACTTGGTTTTCCTCTCAAACAAGAATGTTCATGACTGTGTATTTAGGAAGCAACTTGTATTATTACTGCACTTTTGATGGCAATGCTTATTCTTAACAGAGATTATGTTGTTAGTGCAGCACAGTGTAATATTCCAAGCGTGTGATGTTAGCTTATCTTCTTTTAAAGAGAATGGAAAAATAATTGTGACACAGCTGGAATCTGGCGAAATCTGGTCCAATTTTAATACCTATGTGCAAGCTGCTCCTGCAGATTTCAACTAGAAATGGAAATTCTCTGCAGTTCTCAAGATGAATTCAAAGGGGTTGCAGATTAGGCTGTCAGGCCATATAGCACTGGGCAATTTTCACAAGTCTGTTTTAAACATTTCTTGTGTCTCACAAACCACTTGTTCCCTGGCCACTGCCCTCACCCTCTCGCTGTGGGAACGCTTGGGTGGGCATTTCGGGAGAGCCATGGGAAGAAACTGCTGATTTCAAGTGGAGGATGCTAATCTTGGCTTAACTAGTTCGTTTGGTGTTTTTTGGCACCTTGTTTATATTATACAGCCAAACTTCACAGCCAAGCTTCTCAGCCAACTTTTGCCATTGACCCCTGCGGTGCGTTTCTGCTTCTGAACATTAGAGCAATCGACAAAACAGCCTCAAAGCGCAGCACACACAATCAAATATTTCCCTATCTGGCAACTTTTCTTAAAGGTTACCTTTTAAAGATCTCAAATCTAACTGATAAAGCTCTTCATTAATTCAAGACAGATACAAAGTATTTCTGAAAGGCAGAGAAATGTGACAAAGATGTTAGCAACTTAAAAGCAAATGCCTATGCCATTATTTTATTTGAAAAGAAAATGCACGGAGCTAATCAAAACTTGCTCCCTGTTGCAGCGTTTTCCTTGTTAGATTGATTACAGATCCAACAGACTGTAGGAGCACGACTGGAATGTGGTGGACAGTGGGGATAATGCACGTGACAGGCAGGTGAGCATTGCTTTTGTGGTTTGAATGGCGTGTTTCTAGTGTTTCTCAGCACGCACGTGGGACCGGGTCTCCTCAGAAATAATGAAGCTGGCTCTGGAAATCTGAGACTAACTAAGGGCTGACTTGTCTGCAGATATTTTAGGGAGAATCTTGGGAATCTTCTACTGTCACACAATTGCTTTCAGGTACTTAAAAAAAAAAGGTAAAGGACAAAGCTGTTAGTGGAAAGGGACTGGTGATACTGGAAAGCCAAATTTTTAAACAGGGAATCTGAACATCTTGAGGTCTTGGAACAGAAGGATGTGTATGACCAGCTGAGAGGCCACAGTATCAGGCTGAATGGTGTCTTTATTAGAAATTATGAGATCTTAGAATGTACTTCAGAGGGTAGTTGAAGCAACAGTTTTCCGTATCACAGAAGTTCACATTTCTGACTACTAAAGGAAATTATAATAACATATTTATTCCAAATGCCCAAAGACTCCCCAGACACCAGTAAGCCACAGAACTAATTAGTAAAGTACAGCAAGCTTTTTTCTTTTCCTTTCTGAGGTACAAGTCAACCTGAGTAGTGGGAGAAAGAATAGGGTAAGGAGATCCTATGACCAGGAATCCGTGTGGCACACAACTGGTTGAACTGGTGCTATACCAAGGCTTTTATAACACTCTGTGCTATGGCAGAATGATCCCTCCTGCCACCATGGGACCATACTAGCCTCTGTGGTGGTTAGTACTCAATTTGATTATGGTAAATATTTCACTTTAACAGTGTCTGGAGTACTTTCAAAAAGTACCTATCTAGTAAATGTATTATTTCTTCAACTCCATTCTGGTTTTCAGCCGTTTTTATTTGGAAAAAAAACAAGAAGCCCAACACATTTAGATTCCTGCTAAGTATTTCAAAATGTCGTTTAGGATTATAATAAGTGTTCAGAAACCAGTATGTTTTTACCTTAACTAATGATATCAGAAAAGTGAAACAACAGTCTAAAAAGAAATGTCTTCATCTCAAATATTCACAGAAATTTCCTGTTCTCTTTAATCCAGTATTGTTCCTATGACCACCTGCAGTTATAAACTATCTAGTTGAAACGCCAGGGAACATTCTGAAGTAATTTTAATGCCAAAGCATACATTCTGTCATTGCTTATTCACAACAAATCTTATTTTAACGTGATTTACATGCCTGAAATATTCCCGAACAATTCTGATTTGCTACAGATATCCCAAAGGAACACAAATCTTCTGAATTTTGATGCAAAGTTAAGATGTCAATAAATAGCAAGCTGTGATAACTTATAGAAAACAAAGCCTCAGACCTCACTTGTTTGAAAATATGTTTCAGTTTTTGTAAAAAGCATGACAACACTGTCAGAGATTTGTGAACAAAATTGTCACTTTTCATAGGATAAAACATGCTTTTGTCTAATTCTACCAAGATACTACAAACATTGTATTTGGTTTTGCTTGCTTGAATTTGTGAAACCTTTTTTCCCATGGACTGTATGTGATTGATGAACCCATTGTTGAGTTGTAGGTATAAAGGAAACCTTCTCCATTTTAGCTTTTACCAGCATAAGGGAGCGTTGAGATTTCAGTCCCAGAAATTACAGTTGAGGGGTTTTTTTGGCAAGATGAACCCATCTTCTTTCTACCCCCTAAAATCTACTGCCTTTCTAACTGTATATAAGGAACAGTGGACATTATCTCAGGGAGTCTGAAGGTGATTCAGACCAATGCATTATTAATTTAATTAAGGTAATGTTTTTCCTTGGTGGCATGATGTAGATAAACTGGAGAGCTTCTTCAGCCACTGCTTTGCAAGGAACTTCAGGGCAACTGTGAAACTATTGTGATGACTGGGCTTGAGATGCTTGACTTGCTCTAGCGAGGATGCCCAGCAGGGTCCAGCAGGACCCACCAGCTGAGCTCAGGTTAAGCTCTCCAATAACCTTATCGTTTGTTACTCACGGTGTGATGACCGACTACTCGCTACATCAGCATTCCTGTGGTTACACCTAGTGCAAAGATTAGGTGTAAACAGACTGTGCGTAGACATGGATTTTCAGTTCTCCACAAAGAAATCAAGAGATTTGCTCACAGAGAATCTGAGAGGGATTAAATTGCTCTTTGGTGACACTTGCTCTTTGCCATGCTTGGTCCTTCCACAGAAGTGTTTCCATTAGACCATTAGATATCAGTTCTGACAGACCACTTCACTTGCACCACAGTCTAGGAATGATCCTACCATAACTTCGGTGAAGCTGCCTATGTAGCTGGATGGTACATGATGAACAAAAAGGCTGTCTAAATCGACAGCCAGGCTTCTTTTTTAAGAAAGAAAAAAAAAAAGTAATAAGGCAGTGTTACACTTTTTTATTTTATAATGCATCAAAAAAGGAGACATGCAGGTAAATCCAGCTTTTGCAAATGACTATTACTGGCAGGGGTTCACTCTAACAGCAGCAGCAGGGGAAAGATGCCGTATAACAGAGAGCTCCTAGGTGCGTGTATCCCAAAGCAATCCATACAAAACTACTAGTCCTAGGGTTTCTTCTTTTTTCCCATGTTTTCTGTTGATTTTGATTACTGGATTAGTATTTGTAGTTGTATTATTTGTTTATGGCCCGTCTCTATTTGTTTAGTAGTAACTCAGTTATTTTTCTAATATGGGATATGTTGAAAGACATGCCTTCTGAATGAGAACATCACCTGCGAGTACGTGCTTACCTGCGAATTAGTTTTACCTGTATGCAATAAACATTTGCTTCTGATGGCAGTACCACTGCAAACCACTGGTACACTTCATATATGCTACTTACTTTTAAGAATGTGAATACTGTCACCACTAGATTTCACTCAATTTATGGGGTGTATTATGCTTGGGATTGAATTTATTGGCAGGTACGATGTGGCCATTTAGCTAAGCTCCTTAATAGCCACGCTATTACTTGTGTATTTTTACATATGCAAGGAACTGTTGTTTTCTTTTTATAGTTGAGAGGAAGGTCTTTTTTCCAGAACTTCTATGAGGATGATATGTTTTTCATTTCAATATCACAGCATGCAAATCTTTTCCTTTTAAAAGTAAATGAGCTGTTCATTTTTATTGGATGTCTACAGTGGCAATACACATTTTTCACTGAGAAGATGACATTGCCTTGACAACATAGAAGAGAAATAATCTATAAGCGCGTTGTTGAACTCTTATCCCGTTGATTTGTTCTCTTCCCTTTTTGAATCAAAACAGGATAGACAGTTATAAATGAATCTTGGGGGGGAAAGGATCTGGACCTAATGTAAACACAGTTCTGAAAACTAGGAGACACCTTTTCTTTCTCCCTTTCCTATTCTGAAGAGCCACTGCATGTCAAGAAAAAAACCTACCGCTCTAACCCGTTGCACAGTTGCCATGAGTACCCAGTCCTATACGTTACCCTGTGGTACAGGTGTCTGGTGCACTTGTGGGAACGCCAGTCACTGAAGTTAAACCATCAGGGCATCCTACACTCTCTGCATTTTTTCCATTTAAAAAGTTTTAGCTGTAACTCAAACATGTTTTAGTTCAAAGCATTCCAGTTTTTCATCAATTCATATAATAAATCAAAACTGTTCCAGAAACCAAAGAACTCCCGCAATACTTGGTATTGCACGGAACCAGCTCAGAACAGAGTGTAGAGGGTCGGTCCCACTCTTCAAGTGACCACTTAGGGTTAAATGAGACTTGCTGACCAGTTCTGAGTTTCACGAGCTGGGAATTGTGCACTGCAGCATCAGGTTCTGTATCAGAAGTTTTTTAAAAGTCCTTTCTTTCAGCTACAAATTAAATTTAATCAAGACTTAGAAAGGAAACTTTCTTATGTAGCAGTGAAGAATAATTAGATATATAATAAATTGCGATGCCATGACCAAGAGAAAACACAGCTTTGGTAAAATGCCCTGACTAACTATTATATGTCATGGGCATTGGCAGCAGGCAGCTATTTAGCAATAGCCGGGCAAGTCTTGAAGTGAAGAAAATTAATGAGGGAAACTGAAGAGATTAATGAAAATAATCCAAGGTTGACAAGTGTAAAAAAGAAGGTTTAAAATTCATACTGGGCACCAAAGAAATCCTAGCAATTGTGGTATTAATCTGCACATGCTAAATTTATACTTGTTATTAAAAGAAAAACAGAAATATCCAGTATATTTTTTCCCCTTTTTCAGTGCAGCAGGCAGAAGGGGAGGTGTAGTTACTGCACATGCAGTCTGGGCACTGTCTAATCCATTGATAAGTAAGAAGGTGGTTATGAAATTGGGAAACAACACCCCCAGGTTCCTGGCACTGAGCTTGGTGACATATCTGAAGTGTTTGGGAGCACGTTGTCCCTACCCGTGCTGGGAGTCTCTCCCCTCCTGCCCCTGCCCAGCACAAAGTGCAGGGAGAGACAGGGAGCTGCTGCTGCATCTCATCCAACCAGATGGATGGAGAGATAGAGAGAAGTTTAATTAATTTTTCTTCTTCTGAGAGACAACTAAACCTGCCTTTTCCACTTCTGAGTGAATGCTCAAAACCACTTGGCCATTAGTGCTTGGGCTCCTGGTCCTTCACACTGAGGCTGTTTCCCCGTGGCCAGTAAGTTGCTGTTGTCACTGTGGGGTAGCTGTGGTAGCTCTGCTGGTAGCTCTGCCAGCCGACCTGGAAGGACCACAACAGAGAGCAGTTGACTGGGAGGGACCTGATGGGAACTCCGCCAGCCCAGGCTGGCATCCTGACCGGAGCAAGCTCCCAGCCTCTCCTGCACCAGCTCCTGCTCCACAGCCCCTCCAGCACACCAGATACTGCTGTTCGAATTTGTGACTCACTGCTCGGACTTCAAGCTGCCCAGGTGCCAATCACGGCTTGCAATGTGCTCTTTGGTGGCTGCTCTGACTCACAGTGTGAGTGACAGCTGCACGAGGGAGAGACCTGCAGCTGGTTTTAGTGCTCATGTTCGTTACCCACAGTGCAGATAAAGGCTCCCACCAGCCTAGCTATGCTTCCCTCCCTCCTACTCAGGCTGTGGTCTTACAAACTGCATGTAACAAGAAAGAGTAAGTAACACAGGGCTGAGAAAAGAGATGGAAAAACCCTGCCAACCTAATAAGTGTGCTTACAGCGATAACTAGAAGGAGGTCACAGCCTAATTCAGGTACAAAATGAACTGCACAGCAATAGATTATGGACATATCAGATTGCTGCTGACACTTGTTTGGGTTTCTCCAGTCAGTCCTGGGGGAAGGACATTTGCAGGAGGAGAGAACTGGATGATGATGAAGAAAGGTTGGCAGAACTGTGACCAGAGTGACTGGCACTATTACCGGCACTGCAGTCAGAAAGGGGAGAAGTGATGTACGAGAGTAGAGCACGAAGTGACAGGGAAGATTAATGGATGTTTTCAGGAAAAGAAGTGTGAAGTTCATGTGGGAGGCGAGAGTAGCCTGGATTAAAGAATTCAAAACAGATGAGACTGGAAAAATAAAGGAAGAAGTGGAGATGCAAGTCTGGAAGTAAGCAATAGGGTTCTGTCACTGTAGCATGTACTGGCTTAGTGAAACAAAGTATGGAAATGATATAGTTTGTTTCTTTACTACTACTGCATGCCTCCCTCCTCCTGTCACCCACTCCTCAAGGGATCAGATTCCTCACCTACAGTCTTAAGACCTTGGACAGTTTAAGTCCCTGCTGGTTTTAGCTTATTTTTTCATCACCCCAAGTAGCTGTTCTTTGCTCTTTTCATTCCACTCATCACAGACAATTGTTCAAAATAAAAGCTTACTACTGATTACTGGTAGTTTGTCTGTTGCTGTTCAGGGCTTTTTTGGTGGAGCTCCATTTTCTTTTCAATTTTTTTAATGATTTATTGAAAGAAACCGTTACCTCTAGCTTAGCCCCGTGACTGCTGAACTTTGTAATTTGAGTCTTTGCCTGAAATTTTGTCTCCTTAAATGACCTAAGTTTTATTTCACTCATTCCTAAAAGCATGTTAGCACAAAGCAAACAAATCTGTTTCCTCCATCGCACAAGACCTGAGGCTGCTTTGCTGGACCACAAGAGTAGCTGTCAGCTGAAGTCTGCGATACGCGCTACTGTGCAAGCTACTGACGGCGTGTGCCACAAGCTGCTGTCTCTAACATGGGTCTGACACAGCTGCAGCTCTTGGAGCTCTTCTCAGCTTTGAACATCTCACCTTTCCTCCCTGCATCTGCGGTCGGCCCCAGCATGTTCACCAAATGCCAAGAACACTTGTCTCCCAACGGGACCTGATAAAAACCAGGAAGTCTTTTCTTAGCCCATCTCTATGCTCTGTGCACCCAAGTTTTCTGCCACGCCAGGAGCGAAGGTACTTCATTTTGTGTTGGTCATACAAAACATTTTGTACTATGCAGAGTAAGTTTCTCAGTGACAGACAGACATTCTTTGGGCTTGTCTTTTTGCTGTTTAAAACATAAAGCCAGCTCCTTCTCACCTGTTGGGTGGATACGCATTCTAATTCTTTTGAACTTCACTTGAGTCTAACGTTGCTTCAAGTCCTAGCACTGCTGTGAATTCTGAATAGAAGATCAGTTTTATCCCTCCTTTTCTTTTTGGTATTCACACTAAAGGTGTGTTGAAATCACATGCCAGTCCAAAAGACGTGAAGACTTGTCAGCTAGGACTAGTTTCACATCCATGGGATTGGCCAAAAATTGCCTATGTATATAGGTTTAGTTTCATAAGCTTGAGCAGACACACTGCAGTTGTTTTGAATAGGGTGGTTGTATCTCCTCAGGCAGCTGCACAACAGCATCCCAGGTGGTCACTGCCTCATACAGGGGACAGAAACACAGGAGTTCCTGGCTCGTATGTGAAAAAATCAAGGATTTTTCTTTCTGCCTCTCGCCCAAAAAGGCAGAGTGCAAGCTGGTATGTTTCAGGTCTTAGTGTGCTTTTGCTTCCCCACCGTAAAAACACGGTGTATCTTTACAGTCACAGTTCCAGCTTCCAACTGCGATGTGCACCAAAAATGTCTTTCAGCTGCTTGAAGAAAAAGTGACAACTACCAGTCCTGTGCAGTTCTCTGCAGCTGGTGCTGCAATTCCCGCAGCAAGCGCTCACTGCAAGAAGCTACTGCCAGAGACGGAGATTTCTCAGAGGCTGCCCGAAGGCCACTGCCTGTTCTGCTGCGCTGTCTTCTGCTCTGCTCTGCTCCACAGCAGCTGCAGGCACCAGAGCCAGGACTGGAGGTTTTGTCAAAGGTGGGGCAGCCAAAGCAAGTGGAGGTGTCGAGCAGGAGTTAACAGGCACCCCGAGTTTATGCCGAACTCAGGTAGTGACTGCAGCGTGTGACAGGGGGGTCAGCAGGGTGGGCAGAGCTGAGGCCTGGCTTTAGGCAACTAGGGGCAGTGAGATCAGGTGTGAGTAGCCACAGAAACAGGCCAATGCCCAAAGTGCTTCTGTGGGGAAGAAGGTGCAAAGTACTGTTTGATTTATAGTAGTTTGACAGTGAAAGCTTTCTTTGGTAAGGTCTGTAAAGCTAGCTCCTAAATGCTATTGTTTGTTGACTTGATTTTTCTACAGCTGCTGTAACTGGTTCCCTGATAAAGCTGCCCAATTACTCCACGGTGAACATGATGAGCTGAAGCTGTATGAGGACAAGTCACCTGGCCTGCATCTTCCTACAGGTACTTGTTTCCCAAGGGTCTCCTCATGAAGACAGGAATGGCCTGAATAAATTATGTGTTGTTTTGGTCACCTTTCCTGGAGCCCTCTGACCCTTGTTCACAGACAGTAGGAAGCTTAGACAGCTCAGCAAAGAAAAGGTTACCTTGATTCACAAATACCAAGCAGCAGTCACACACCAGCCACGGGAGATAAAAAAGGTGAAAAAGAGAACTCCAGTTCTTTGTGCAAGGAAGACCCTCCTAAGCTACAGGAAGAAGATCTCTCCTTCTTCAGGATGAAGACAAAGGTATGTGCTTGCAGGAGCGAGATGAGCCTCGGCCTTGCTATGAAACCAGGCAGTGTTTTTTTGGTGACTGGTGTTTGGCTGGGGTGAGGAGAGGAGGAGATGGCAGAGCTCTGGGCTGGAGCAGGACTGGTCTCCTCAGGTTTACGCAGTGATGGAAAGCAGAGCAACCATGGTGTGGGGCTGGGGTTGGTATGCTTGTGAGGAGGTCCGTATGGAATAACGAAAAGCAAGACCATAAGCAAGGGAAGCAGAGCTTGTCTAGTTAGGATCTTTTAAGACTCTCTCTTTGGAGTATCCGTTTTATCCTGGCCCAGGTGACTGGGGTCAAAAGAGTTCTACTGATTTTTCTTTCAGGTTGTGAAATACAGGATGTCAGCTCAGATAACCTCAAAGTCTCTCTGACATTAAACTCCGAGNTTTGGAGTATCCGTTTTATCCTGGCCCAGGTGACTGGGGTCAAAAGAGTTCTACTGATTTTTCTTTCAGGTTGTGAAATACAGGATGTCAGCTCAGATAACCTCAAAGTCTCTCTGACATTAAACTCCGAGTTTAACTCTCATTTTCATGTTACAGCTTCTCATGAACCACTAAAGTCAGTTCTGTCACCTTGGTAGGCAGTTGGTGTGTAAAAGTGGCATATAAAATTACCACCAACAACAGAGAGAGAAATCTTTCTCATTTCACCCTGAAAAGCCAAGGGGGAAATCAGAAAGGGCTATTTTTGGATCAGGCAATTCAGATCGAAGTGCAGAGACATTATTAAGCTCTGGTCAGCAAATGTTTATTGCATGAAACACTACTCCATCAACTCCCTTTGAGGGGTTGATTTAAAGCTTTTTGTTCCCTTCGAGTAAACAAAATTTCTCCTGTGAATTACTGGCACCTGCCTGAGGGTCACCGTCCCTCCCTATCCCCCCCTCGCCCTCAGGTGGGGCTACATCTCTTCACCACCTTCCTTTTGAAGATTTGCTTCCTCTGAACTTTATTTCTATCACTTTTACCACTCATTTTTCCCTTGGACACTGCACTGGCAGCAACTCCAGCAAACCCAACTGCATTAATCTGCAACATATGCTTTTTGTCTCCGGTAGCCTGTGTCATACTTAAACGGTACAATTTCGGTAATACCCTTGTCTGCCTGCTACCATCAAAATGCAATTTACCGGTGATTGTTGAAAATGATGCTTAACCGCATCTCCAGCGGGCGGCAGCGGCTGCTGCCTGCGCATCCATTTCCGTCTCAGAGGAAGTTTTGCTCCGATCTGTTTGTTGTTTGTCAGCACTATCAATGCGCGTTCGGTGGAGCCGGGAAAATGAAACTCCCAGGATTTCTTAGGTGGTGGTGGTGCTGTTTTAGTTTGTTTTTCTTTTTTATTTCATAGTGAAATAATCTCATTTCCTAGGGAGTGTGGGTACCTGAAGCGATTCAAGCACGATATCTAAAGGCATTTTTATTACGCACTAATTAACTTAGCAACTCTCTTAGGATGCCACAGTATGAGAACGGGCTGTTACGCCAAAGCGGATCACAATATATCTATCTATTTTAAAATCAGTTTTAAGAAAAGCCCTTTAAATGCTGCTTTCCGCGGGGCAATAAAGCCCTGGCTACCGGACCCGGCAGG
>VWZY01004707.1:393811-418190 GCA_013399075.1 Chloroceryle aenea
TCTGTGGTCCTTGTCCACCCACGCGTGTGAATCTGTATGGCACAAATGGCTCGGACTGGTCTGGAGTCACGGAGTGACAAGATGAAACGCATCAGAGTCCCAGGTGATGCCCGGCACACACCTGAGTTCTCAGTGAACGCTGAGTGGCATGTACACAGAGCCTCCGGGGTTCTGTACCGGCCCTTGGCTCAGATCTGAAGGTTACAGGGCTGGAGACAGCTGTCATCACCAGGTAGTTCCTGGCAAGGTCCCCCTTTTTGCTGAGATTTGTTTTCAGGACGTTTCTGCTCTAGCTCAGAGCCCAGAATCTGTCCAGTTAGGTGACTGATATTTTAAGTGGTGCTAGTTATGTGGCAGACACTGTGCTCAACATTAAAATTCAGCAGTAAACCATGGCAAGAGCTTATACAATATCCACAGAAACTGCTGGGAGCTGGACTGATGAATGGTGAGCCCAGTTCTCTAGTCACTACTGTGCTCAGGTTTCCTGTGTGAATTCAAAGACAGAGAGGAAAGGGAGGTGGCAAGGGCAACTTGACAACCATTTTTTTTATTCTGCAATAGAGTTTCGGTGTTTCTCTCCTTTAAATGTGTCATTCCTGTGCCTTTTCTACACTTCGCAATGTTGGCACATTATGAAATCATGAAGTTTACTGAGTTTTGGAAGGGCCTGGGGCATGTGGAGAAAATTATTTTATGTATTAAATCAGGTTCTGTTCTCTGTTCCAATTTACGGCACAGAAATTTCTTAAACCAACTCCACAGCCAGAGGCACGGTATCGTTTAACTACCAAGCTGACATTTTTCATTGTTAAGAAAGGCTACCTGAAGGGTTTGTTCTTGTGCTCAGCCAATGGGAGGAAGTTTCCTGTTAATTTTTAAATACCTGTTAAGACTTTTCGCTAAGGATATGGATTATCCCTGCTGTGGTAGCAGGCATCTGTCAACTTGTGAAGTGACAAACAAGAGATGGCAAGGCTGATAGCGACTTCGGGGTGGTTAAGGGTAAATGGGAATCAAAGCAACGGGAAGTGTTGAGCTTTAAATGGAAAGTAGAGAAGCTGCGAAAATGGAGAGATGTAGCAGCCTCATAGGGGAGCGCTTGAAATATGCTGGCCTGAAGCCAGCCCATCTGACAGCACAGAGACCTGAGGAATCTTTCCAGGCTTGGAGTGAGTGCAAAGTCCTGCAACCCAGAGCCAGACAAAGCAGAGACTCGACCTGCTTAAAGCCCTGTTTGGTGCTGAAGCGGGTTGTCTGCAGGAAAAGTTACCCGCTCTGTTTAACGCTTGTCACATTAGCCCCCCCGACGTGACTCCTTCGGCACTGTGCCCGACCGTTCTCAGGCTCACCTTTGTTCCTGGAAACAGGCTGTAAAGGCCTTTCCTCCTCCTTAGTTCTCACCACACGCTGTCCCGGTTTTGGCATCACTCAGACTCCTGGGTCTGTTGTGGCCCTCAACCCTGTTGACCCTGCTCCTCATCAGCACCACCGCCCTACCTATCTTATGCTTCAGGTTTTCCATCAGCTTTCACTTACCGGTTACTTTATCTTTGTTTTTATGTGACTTTGCATCAGATCTCCAGTTCTGTATTTTAAGTGTCCTATATTCTCCTCCTTGTCATGGCATTTCCTTTCTGATAAATTCAGTCATGTTTGCCAGAGAGCTTCTAATCTTTCACAACGTTCTTCCTTGTTCTGTAGCTTGTCTCCTCCTCCTTCACTGTCATTATCTTATCCTTTCTCTGTCACTGTTGATGTTCAAGCATTTCTTCTGCCCCAGATCTTTCCTGTTACCTCCAATTGAGTCAGTACACTACCTTGGTGTCTCTTAAGTTGCATTTAGGCTACTAAATAAATCTGGTCAAGGGCTGTTTGCTGTCCCCATGGGCACAGAGTAGGGCATGGTTCTTGTCTAAAGTCCTTTCGTTTTTGAAGCAGTGTCACCTCAATTTTTTATTCCTTCGCTCCCAGTACTTTTGCCATCTCAAGTATTCTGCTCAAAGTCCTTTAACTTTATAGATACAGTTTTCACATTGCTGTTTCTGGGTTTCAGCTTCCTTGCTGTTGCTGAGATGCTTTGCTCCTGTTTTGAAAGAAAAGGACAGGGAGACCTTCAGCTAGGGACAGGTCAGAGAAGGGAGTGACCATTTTCTGCCATCAATGCTGGCACTCCAGAAGTTGATAATAGGTTTTCCACTCTCCAGTTTTAGGTTGTCTGCTCTTGTGAGTTGTCAGGGGGAAGAGCTCTGACAGAAAAAGAGAGGAGGAGAGGTTTTTCCCTCATTAGAGGTGGGGATATTTGTTGTTCAGTCTCACCTTTGCATTTGGTCTTTTTCCCTGACATGATATGGCCCCGAACCTTTGTTTTCCTTCATAGACTGCCACTCATCTGTCCCTTGGCCCAGCAGATACCACTGAGATTACTCATACACTGCTCCTTGCTGTGATTTTTATCTCATCCATACGGTTGCTGTGAAGCCCTCTGATTCACATCTTCCAATTTGACTCCTCTCTTTTTTGCATCAGTAGCTCTTTACTGTCTGCCTCCATCATCCTGTAACCCCCCCCCAAGCCTGCCTTGTAGAGAGATGATCTCTTCTTATGCTGCTTCTTACCGCTTCAGAGCCCCTCTTGGAGCCAACTACTGTGACTTGATTTCTTCACAGTCTACCAGAACCCCCCTCATTGTCAGGTAGCCGGCTCTCCTCCTTGAAAGCCCATCGTCTTTATTGCTGAGGGCAACGGCCAAGTTCTGCTTGGTGTCATTGTTCTTATTCCTTGACAATGTTGGCACACAGCCTAAAAAAACTCTTCTTTTTCCTGGAACCTGACTTGTCAGAAGAGACCTGATTACTGTCACACATGGACTCATTTCAGAGCTGTCACCAGGAGCGTATTTTTCTCTCAGCTTTTAGATATGAATTGGCAACGGGAAGAGAATACTGGGGCGTTTTTAGTGAGCTGTCTGTCTTTTATGTGTCAGCTTAGGACACTGTTCCCATTCCGGGTAACAGAAAGTCATGACTAGAGAATACAATATCCTTGGTTTTTAAGGATGCGGAGTATTCCAGTTGTTTGCCTTAAGATTTTGCTGCTTTAGACTTTTATAAAAATCCAGGGGGGTATTGAAAAATAATTAATGATCCCTTCTGTGGGGAAGATAGGCAGGATGGCATAAACTGCTGCAGAGTTGTTAGCATGAGCTGACAGAAGCTGAAACAATAGCACTAAGCAGAACTGGCTTTCACATGGGAAAACATGTCAATCACTCGTGAAAAGTCAGAGGGAGCCAAGCTTATATTAAGACTTTTTTTTTGGCTCCAGCCTCTCTTGGAGATATCCAAACTCTGCTGGACACAGGCCCCGGCACCCTGCTCTAGCTGACCCTGCTGAGTGGGTGGCTGCAGTAAGGGAGCTCAAGAGATGCTCTCAGCCTGAGCAGTGACCTGCTTTGTGTGCAATTCCGTGCTTCTGGGGATTTGGAGTTCTCTTCATTTGCAGTTGAAAACTGTGCTCATGTGTGATTTGGTTTGTCCCAGGAAATCTACCCAGTCAGTGTGGGTTCTACAACTGCGTGGTTTTTTCAGGAACAGATCAAGGCGACTGGGGAAAACACCGTTTTGCTTTTCACTTCTCTGTGCTTGTCCTGTAGGCTGCATTCTACAGAACTCCCCGTGTGACGTGCCCTGGGTGATCCTGCTTTGGCAAAGGGGGTTGGACCCAACAATGTCCAGTGGTCCCTTCCAACCCCTACCATTCTGTGATTCTATGGTACATAGGTGCAAAGCTTAGCATGTGGTGCACGCTTACAAAAGCAGGATCAAAAAAGCTCTCAACATCTTGGTGTTTTCTGGACAGAGGCATAATATTTCCAGAATAAATATTATATTGTCAAATCCCCAATATGGGGACCGTCCTTCTTACATCATAAAGAAGTTCATCCAGTTAGGACAGCCAGGTCCTAATCCTGACAGAGACCTCTGGGCACTAGTGTTAATCAAACAGGGTTTTTGGTGCAGCTCTATTTATCCTCCTAGTCTGCCCTTGCTGCACGGTCGGTGCATGCTCACAGATCGCTGTTGCGATGCTGCCGTTCCCTTACAGCTCTAGCACCCCACTTCTCCAGTGCATCCAAGAGGAGTGCTGCCTGGGGTTTGTGGAAGTTTGTTTTAAAAATGGAGATCATCTAACAGGGTTTCTGTTTGTCTACTAGATGTTTGTTTTCTGAAATGGACATTACAGTTCTCTGTACTACTGGCTAGCTGGTAAGCATACATCCTTTATTACCTTGTGTGCTATCAGGTTATTGGTGAGGTTGCACAATTCTCTTGATGTGGTTGTTCCACACTTTGCTTAAGTTCTGAGGCTGTAGAGGAGCACATATCTCTTACCCAAAATACCAGCTGCATTTTGCTTGTAGAGTTATGTTGGTTGAACTGGTTGCATCACAGACTAAGTGGTTAGCTTTAATATGTTTTGGACAAAGAGCTTCCTGTCTAATATCTTTTTTATTTTTTTTCCTTTATCTGTCAGTCAAATTCCTTTTTCCCTCGGAGGTAGGTATTTGGGCAGTGTTTGTGGCTAATGCACCTTCCATTAACAAACCGGTGCTGAAAAGGCATCATAATGTGTTGCAACGAGTAAGTAGCATAACTTCTTTTAATGTATATTGGAACAGATCTAGCTCACAATGTTCTCACTGGCGATGGCCAGCAGCTTGAGAGGAAGGGGGGCTGACAAAGGTGGCTGTCGGATGTTGTCAGAATGGTCAGTGGTTTTTGTCACATAGCTCCAGACTGCATGACGTGGCTCCCCATTTAATAAATGCAGATCACTACCATAGAACTTGGGTGGTAGATGTACTTATTTTTCATCTATATAGATATCTGTAACTACCAAGAGAATTTTTTTCTAAGGTAACCTCTAGAATTTTGAGTTTAAATATTAAACCTACTCATTCAGTCTGTCTGTCTAGCTCCCACACCTACGCTCTATTTTCAGCCTACCTGCATTCCCAGAACAGATGTGGGAAGAAAAGGGGGTAGGAGATCACACAGAAATTCTGTAAAATATATCAAGACTATTTTGTTCTTCCCAGATTTTTGAAATTCATAATTTTTTTTTGACAGTCTTCTTGCAGTAAACTGGAGAGCAAATGTAACTGAGCATTTCAGCTGATCTCAGCGGTGTTATTCCCCAGGGAAAGAAGCTGGTGCTTGCAATGAACTGAGACTGAGTAGCTTAGTTCCTCTTAGGTCAAAACTAATGTGCTCACTTGGATTCAGAATTGGGCTAGAAGCTGATAATGATAAGTAGCTGGCAGGCAATGAGCCATCAGCTGCAGCATTAACTGAAATCTTTTAGGCATCTAAAGGTGACAATGCATCTAGAGTAGAAAGAAGGAGCCACAATTACAAATGCACGCTTCGAGTTCATCTCTGCTGTCCTGGGCTTTCAGATAAAGATGAAAAAATGGTTTTGTCTTCCCCCTGTTCTCTGAGCATTGTGGCATGAGCTGTGCGAATATACCATATGACTGCCATGCACTCTCTGTTGCGCTCTCCTACCACACCGGAGGTACGGCTGCTGACTTAAAAGACTGTCACTCTGTGGCAGCTTTGTTTTGAGAACACATACAGAATTTTTAATTTCTTCTGAATAATTACCGAAGATGAGAGGTGGAATTCGGAGTCTTCCTGGAGTCACTGGAATTTTTCATTACTAAACTATTTTGGGTGAGCTTTATCTTAGTTTTAGCTGTGGTCCTCCAACATGGTGTGTCCCTCGAGCTTCATATTTCTGGCTATTCTCTTGAGTGAAATTTTCAAGTGCAGGAACTTTTCAAATAGGAATTGTATTTTGTGTATCCTTAGAAGAAGAGATCAAGTCACAAGATGTGTTAAAAGGGCCCTGTAAGCAGCTCTGAATAGTAATATTTTTCCTTGTGTGGACAGGGAAGCAAAGAACAAAAAAAACTGAAAAAGGTCAGAAAAACAGGCTGAAAAATTGAAAGAGCAATGCAAATGATAGTGCAGAAAGCTAGATTTGATAGCACTCTGCACTAACAGTGTTCTGTGCTTTCTAAGGTGGCTACTGAGGCATTAAAATCACATAGGTGGTGAGAATGTGCAGTTAAAACCTGAAGGAAGGCGGTTTACTTTTTTGGGTGGATTTTTCATGTAAGCTCACACCAACTGCTGTGTCTTAATTTTCTGGGTGGATTATATATTCATGAGATGCAATGTGAGAAACTGTTCATGCAGTATATTTGAATAAATGACAGGATATACTGACAGTGAAATGCAGGTGTATGAAAGGAGCAGGGCAGCTACTACTACTACTAATAAAAAACCTAATAAATTCTTAACTGTCTACTGTTCTTCAGTCTCATTTTGGACATCTACGACTAAACTCTTGGGCGAATAGCAAAAAGGCAGCAACCTTCACGCAGACCAGAAGGACTTAAATAAATGTGAAAACTCTGACTGTTCTGTTTTTGATACTTTCTGCTGCTAAATTGCCACGTCCAGTTGTTTAAAGAGCTGCAGGAGGAGGCATTGTAAATAGATGCCTACAGTCAGGTACAAAATCCTATGGAGTTAAAAGTTTGCTTCAAAATTACTATTAAATCAATTTGCATCACCATAGTAGCTAATGGTGCTTGCAGAATCATAAATGCCAGCTGTTAAAGTGAAGTGCATATTCTTCCCACTGTACCGGGTACAGTGGAGCCCCAGGCATGAAGCAGCCTCCACAGCCCCTTGAACCGGGGTCAGACCTACTCTGTTTTCTGAGGAAACTTAAATGACGCAGTCCCTGCACCAGTAAGTGTTTGCCCCAGGGAGCTAGTAAAATGGCCAAGTACAGGATCACTTTCTGAGACGTCCATGAGAACCAGTATTCCATCAGAGCCTAAACTTACCGGACACTTTAGAAAGAAGATTTGCTGGTTGGGCAGCCCAGGAATAAGACAGCCGTGGAACCTTAACGACAAGGCACACTTTGGGAGGCCAAAGGCAATTTCACTTACAGCTCTGAAGGAGCACAGAAAGAGGTTATCTAGATTTGGGGAGAAGGGGGGGAGTGTTCAGACCTTGATGAGGTCCTGAAATAATTTTCTGTTCTATGAGGAAAAATCAAAATTAGGATCATATAACTGCATGTGAGCACCAGTGTTTCATGTCACAAATCCCCCTTGTGAACACACGCCTTTTGACTTCTGTCAGTGAATTAGCACTTCAGTGTCTAAGTTCATTACTTTTTTATACTAGAGATGGTAATAAAAACGATGCAAGGTGCCTGTACTTTTGCTACGTGTCTGACTTCTATTTGCTAAGCACAAAATCAGTTGGAGCCAGAGCGTTGCTTCACTTAAAAATGTAGTTGAAGACTTATCTAGGGAGTGGCGTACTGGAGAATTGAGTGATTTGTGTGGATGCTGAGCTTCACTTGAATGGGATGAACTGCTTATGGTTGGAAGAGGAAGGGGTGAAACAAACAAGTTTGTCCTTTCGTGAAACTTGAAACACCTTAATTTTTTTTTCCCCACTTTTTGGTAAAGAGGAAAAGAGGGGTACAAAGGGAAATGATAAATCATGCAGGGAAATCATTTGCCTGCAGAAAGCTTTGGACTGCCATGAAAGTGCTTTTAGAAGGCTGGTTGTAATTGTTCAATACGAGTCTAGATTGTGTCGTGCGCTGGGAATTTGTGGGGGAAGAATGAATAAAATGCACAACAGGACAAAATCAGCATGGCTGATTCTGGCATGGCTGGGCATATGAGGAAAGGAGTAAATCTGCAGACAATATTTAAAGAGTCCTAGTTTGGTGATGGTTTGGTTGGTTATTTTTCAGGTCTATTTTTTGCTTGTTTTCTCTTGTTTTCCCTATACTTTTCTTTATTTGTGGTTACTTTAAGGCATTATCAAGTCCTGCTGCCCTGGCAGATGTCTGTGCTTAGGGGTTCTTAGAGTCTTATGAAATTCGGTGTAGGTGAAGGACTGGAAGTCTAAGGACGGTCAGTCACTGGAATAAATTCCTGTGGGATCTGTGCCTTTTCTATCAGGGGGTGTTCTCGGGAGTGGCTGGGAAAGCTGTCAGTAAGGACTGGGGTTGGTAGTACACTGAGGTTACAACATGGGCTGGGTGACTTCTTCAGTTTCTTTCCAGTCCCATTTTCTATATGAAAAGTGAGAAAAAAAGGTAACGGATTTTGTTTCTTTGGGGAAAAACCCTACACCTGTATGAGCATAGCAAAAGAAGGAGTCAGACTTTAAATGACCTCTCCTAGGAGGCTTTCCTCTCCTGCTGCCACAGCTGATGAGCGTGGCTCTGACATCGAGTTACAATGCACAGTGTGCTCACATGAACGAGGGAGTGATCAGGCTGTTACCATGTAGGTGTTGTATGAAAAATTGTTCCATATATGTAATGTCGTTAAATTTTCATTCTGGCAAAAGGATCCTTGCGCTCCTAAGCTATTAAATTACATAAACATAATGCGGAGACTCTAAGATTATGATATTCTGATCTGAAATTCAGAAGCATTCCAGCTTTTTCTGCTGTGAACTATGGTTCACCTTTTTGTAGTGTAGTAAAATGACATCTGAAAGGTGTGTGACTTGACACAGAGAATTGCCATGCAAAGCTCTAAAGCATTTGTGGGTTGTTTTGGCTTTGGCGTGCACCTATTTTTGTAGCACTCAGCTATTTATAACTTAAAATTTGAAATTAAATTAAATTGAATGAAGAAGGCATTACTTGGCCTCACAGACTCAGGGCTGTAGGCTCTGAGAGGAGACAGAAAAAGAAAGATGTTCTCTGAATAAAATGCATAATTAGCTTGGGAGTATGGAAAGGAGTCGGGGCTCTGCCTTCCCTGATGAATTTTACTCCATTCCTGGTATTTTTGTCCGATGCTGAGTCTGATTCTTCTCCATGCAGTGGCATGGCTTTAGCAGGGAAGATGGCATTTGCCATCTCCAGCTGTCTGGCATGACTGGAGCATCCTACTCTGTGCATGTAGCTCTGAACCTTCAGAAGGATGCCAGACCCTATCTTTTCATTTGGGGCTTACCAGTGTAGTTAGCAGGCTGGACCTATGGGAGGGTCATGCTGTTTTGATGAGCTGCCTGCACTAGGTTTTTGTCTTAATACACTGGATTACATTCCACTCACTGTTGCTCCAATGCGTTTCTCAAGTGCTATGACCAGGTAACAGCAGCTTCTGCCCTAACCATGAAGAAACTGTTACAGAATGGGAAAAATGTTGCTTAGCGCTGAGAAAATTTGCTTTGTATGAAATTTTGGGTTGCGGGAGCTAATTCATAGAATCATAGAATCATAGAATAGATTGGGTTGGAAAAGACCTCCAAGATCATCGAGTCCAACCCCTGATCCAACTCCAATTACTATATCATGGCACTAAGGGCCATGTCCAATCTCTTTTTAAAAACCTCCAGGGATGGTGAATCCACCACCTCTCTGGGCAGGCCGTTCCAATGCCTGATTACCCTCTCAGTAAAGAATTTCTTCCTAACATCTAACCTAAACTTCCCCTGGCAGAGCTTAAGCCCATGTCCCCTTGTCCTGTTGTTGGTTGCCTGGGAGAAGAGGCCAACCCCCACCTGACTATAACTTCCCTTCAGGTAGTTGAAGAGAGTGATGAGGTCACCTCTAAGCCTTCTCTTAAATTAAAAAAATTTTTTATGGTTGTCCAGAATGAAATTTGCTCTTTGGTATAGAACAAATAATCCTTTGAAAATGAACATAAGGTTTAACACCAAAGACCTCCAATAGAAAATTAATTTCTGACATTTAACTCATACTTGTAAGCTATTAAATTTAGGTGGCTATTCAAGAATCCCCTTTTTTTTTCCTATTGTTCTAAGAAACAGTGAAAATTCTGTCTGATATAAACCTAAAAATGTGGCGAGTCTGCTTTAGCACATCCCATTTAGTTTCCTGTTGCCATCAAAGGGGATCTGCCGTGGTTCTGGGGAAGCTGGTTTGTCACTGGTTTGCTCTGGTGTGAAAAAACACAGGAAGGCCAAAAATTGGGTGTTTTAGTGCTCTCTGGGGCCAGCAGCCTCCGGAGCAGTGTGCGAACACACCACGGGCTCATGGAGCACTCACTGCACTGCACGGCTTTGGAGAGGGCAGCTCTTCCGATTCGCCACCGCACAGCTACTGCTTTCATGTGCTTTTAGCACTCTGAAACATAGACAGGTCTGTCAGGAAGCGATAGTCCCTAGAGACTCATCACCAGAGTAGCCGTGTCATTAAACTTTAATTAGGCCACAGCAATTCAGTGACAATGCAGAGGTGTGTTGAGGTTCAGTATGGAGAAATGGAGGGGGGCTCTCAGTTTTCTAGAGCTGAGAGGTATTTCTTTTCAAGGAGATGAGTAATGGCTGGTTATTTGTCTTATTTTGGAATAGGAAGGATTAGAGTTAGATGGCATAAAAAGCCCACGACATTGATTTGTAGGTATTTGCTTTGGAAATGAAAATATTGTATCTAGAGAAACCTATCTTGATGAATTAACAGAAACCAAGACCACAAATGAAAATAGAATAAATTTCTAAAAATATCTGTCATGTGCATCTCATTTTAAGTCTGTCCAAATGAGGAAGAGGGCTTTGTTATTCTTTAAGAATTAAGCTTAAACTTCAAAAGCTGCAGGGTTGCCAGTTACCCAAGTGTGCAACAAGTTGCTGCATAATTCATTCAAAACTGATGCCAATTTAAAATTTAAAAAACAGTGCAAAATTCTGGGTTATTTAAAGTTTAATGGCTCAGAAGAGTTGTGTGAGGATCCTACACAAAGCCACAGAATTCTCCTGCCGGGGTCAGCTTGCACCGAGTGTCGGTCACACGCGGGTGGCTTTGGCTCCTCCAGCCGTGCCTGATGGCTTCACTCACTGAGTTTCTTCTGCTCTGCTCTGTTCTGTTCTCACCGGGCAAGACCTTTCAAAAGCCACCAGCGTTACCCAAACTCTCTGTGGTGACTCTTGTCCTGCCCCGGTGGGATTTTTTGTTCAGCTGTTAGTAACTGATAATTCAGTAATCTTAAAAGCTCTCTCCTCTTTCTCTTTCTCCATAGATTTATTTGCCAGTCTGTTGCATTTGCTCTCCTGTCTGCTTAAAAGCATGAAAAATACTGTGCCAGCTCCACTGCTTTTTTTTTTGCAGAGTGAGGCTGAACTTTAATTATAACCTTAGGAATTGGAATTGCCAATTTATCTGGAATCTGAAAAAATTCTTCACTCTAAGCAAGCCATTTCACAGGCACAGCAGACTAATTTCAGTCCTCTGCAAGAGGAACATTTTTCTTCTCCATCATAAGCTGCACCTCGTCTCTCTTCTGCTTGCCCCCCTTGCGCTGCAATGCTGCTTGGGGTCTGTGGGGGAGCATAGGGCACGTCTGACAAGTGTGACTCCTCCCAGACTTGACACTTCTTACTGATGCCCTCTGCCATGCTCACGGGCCAGCGTGCCATTAGGGGGTGTGCACGTGGACAGGCCAACACAGCTCTGGGACCTTTTGTGCTTAGTGACCGTGCCACCTGCTGGGGGATATTTTGGTCCAAGTTCCTTGTATAGCTCTTGGCGCTAATTTTCACATCTAGTTTTTGAGTTTTAAACTGTGATGGTGTTGTCTGAGATTATTGCACTGACCTCTCAACACTCTCAGGGGTGTCTGTGTGGTCTGCAAATGCATCTCCTGCTGAGGGTGGCTGAGCAAGGACCGGGCACTAATACAATCTCTGTTCCCTTCTCCTCTAATTTTTAGTGCCTTTTTCCTAACTCCTGCTAGAGAGCTGAAATAGGCAACAGGACAGAGCTTCTGGTTGACTTCTACAGCTTTTTGGCTTGCCACATTTATACTTCAGAAATGAATGGATTGGTTCACTGCACCTTTCTGGGAAATACAGGAAGCCTGGACAGGAGGAGAATTAAGGCAGCGAGACCAGTGACCGAGTGCAAGCTGGAAGGCCAGGCTTGGTGTGATCCCCACTTCCTCTTCCTTGCACTGAAGTCAGTGGCAGTTTCTTCAGTTTCTGTGCAGACCAGGGTGTACCACCTGCTTTCTGATTTCCTAGAATTTTATAGATAATTTTAAACTTAAAGTTTCCTGCCAAACACACCAGAGATTTCACTCCTGCAGCTCTCTGACATCTGCTGTATTCATAGCTCTGCATATTTCTGGATGCAGTTCAGACAACCCAAATACCCACCAAGCAGCTCAGACCTCGAGCTGGAACTCATTGTGTGGTTGTCCCAGTGGCAGTGGGCTCAAATTGGTGTTTGAGCTTCAAGTTTCAGATTTAGTCCTCTCCTTTCCTTTCTCCTCTCCTTTCCTTTCTCCTTTCCTTTTTCTTTTATTTTGTTTGTTTGCTTGTATTTTTGTTTTGGTTTTTTGGCTTTGTTTTGTTGTTGTTATTTTTGTTTGTTTTAATTTTAAGCACCTATTCAGTCCTCAACAAGATACTATAAAGCATGTACAGATCTCATTAAGGGAAGTCCATTGTTACAACTACGGTATGTTTAAATAATTTCCTGAATGTAGGTCTTGCCTTTCTCTTCTATTACAAAAAAAAGAGAGTAAAAATGGAATAATAGGAGAGCCATACAAAACCAGCTTTATTAAACCGAGTTAGTGGTGAAGCAGTTTAATTAAAGCTTGATAAAATTAGACCTACTTTGTTGTTTTTTTCCCCATAGTTCTCAATTACAGGTTCTTAAACCTTAGGGAAGGGCTAAGCTAATGGTAATTATATCGTGTCTTGCTTCTCTGAATGATTTACTTACATATTTTATGCCACACTGACTAGATACCTTTTTGGTTGAGCTTTATATATCCTTACTATAGAATAGTTGGGTAGACCTCAGGGGAATGTGTTCACACACTGCTCCGTGGGCGTTTTGAGGTTTCTTTAGCATCACTCTTCCAAACCAAAGTCCACACAACCCTTCCCCGGCTCTTTATGTAAAGCTGAGCAGGAGGTAATGTTACCAGTCCCTGCAATTATTTGGATTATTTTTCCGTTGTTGGATCCCCTTGAATGTCCAGTTTTGTTCTCGCTGACATCAGTGGCAGAACTCTCTTGAATTTCCTCTTCATAATCTGAGCCTTCTAAGCAAATACAGCCTGCCAAGGTGTGAGGCTGCTGTGTGAAATCCTGGGGACAGCTGCACTATTTGCATGTCGGAGGCTGGGTCTAGCCACGCTGAAGTGGGTGGCTGGGGGGGAAATATGGGAAATAGGCATCATTCCAGTTCCTTCAAACACCATTGAGAATGCCCATTAACAAGTTCGACCTCAACATAAGGAAAAACTTCACTGGGAGAGTGACAGAGCCTAGACCAGGCTCAACCAGAGAGGTTGTGGAGTCTCTTTGTCTTGAGACTTTCAAGCCCCACCTGGATCTGTTCCTGTGTGGCCTGCCCTGGGTGACCCTGCCCTGGCAGGGGGATTGGACTCTCTGATCTCCAGAGGTCCCTTCCAACCCCCACCATTCTATGATTTTATGTGGTACCTTATCTGAAAGTCACACATTAGTATCTCTCTAAGTTCCCAGATAAAATACTGGTATTTGGAAGTCCACCTGCATGTATGCTATCTGATATCTTGCATAAATTCAACGTCTATGACTTGATGATTCTTGTTGGAGTGGTTACTTTCAGTTTGGTTGTAGCTTACGGGTCTTGTTTCTCAGCAGAACAGCAAAACGTTTGTGCTCCTTGTCCATGTGGTTATCATGGGAAGGGGTCTCTGAAGGATTAGTGCATCTCTACAGGTAGAGTTCCCCAGTGTGAGAAATGGTCCAACAATTCGTGTCAATAGAGGGTTTGAAGGGTAAACATTGGGATGATCAAAAGAAGCAAAAGATAATACCATTGTTATCTTTTAGCCTCGTTATAAGTATTGTTTTAAGTGGTGAGTGAAGTGTGTAAAAGGGCCCTTTTGTGTGTGAGTGCCTGGTATGAGTGATAGGTGCTTTGTGGAACCTTGGTGGATTAAAAAAAACCCAACCAACCAACCAAACCAGCGAAGAGTAGTAGCAGTTGTTAGAAAAGGGGAGGCCAGGATGCCCAGACTGTGAGGAAGACGTCTTACTTCATCTTTAAGACCCCTGACGACCACCACCAAAAATTACTGCACCTGCTCAAAGGGGAGGAGGCCTCATCTGCATGTGCAGCAGGGATACATGATGAACATGTATAGGTGTATTACGAATCTATTGAATATTAAATGTTTAACCCTATAAAAAACTGCACGAGGCTGCCTGAGACACACACATTTTACGGTGGGGGCGACCCCCTGTACGTCCAGTGTTTTACTTGCCTTTTATTACCCCCATAAATAAATAAACCCATTAAAGCTAAATTGACTCAGAATTTATAACACTGGGAATGGATGCACATGTCTCCATCACTTCCTAAAGCAGTGGAACCAACAGTTTTGCTGTTTGTGTTGCTAATTCAGTTGGTTCTCAATTCTTTTTCTGTTTTCACTTAAAAGCAGGTTTTTTTCCTTTCAAATGCTGCCGTGAGTTTAAACTGAGAATTCATTTTGTTTTATGAAGTAACTCCAAAAAGCTCTGTTGTTCTGGTTTCATAAAGTCATTTAAAGCTTGTCGAGACACTCACATTAAAAGTCCTTCAAGTCTTTATCAGTTCATTCTTGTGGGTGGACTCACAAAATAATTTTTTGGCATATTTCTTTAAAATCTTCATGTACAGGAAATTGGCAACGACAGAGCTTTTACAGTGAAAATGTTTTTGTTTGGTGACTCTGGTTTCAGTTTTGAACAATTTAAATGCTTTAAATGCACCAGAGAGCTGCAGAGCTGCCCTGGACATAACGTGGACAGAGCTTGTGGGTAGGCGTGTTGAGTTGTTTTTTTTTTTTGGTGGGAATGTGGAGGTCTTGCTTGGTGTTTTTTGGTGGTTTTGGGTTTTTTTTTAGTTTTTTATGGTCATTATTGTTATTTTATATTAACAAATCTAAAGGCAAGCTCTGGTTTCATTCTTCATTTCTGGTAGATTTAAAGGAAAACAGGAGGAAATAAACACAAGACTGAGCTGAGGTTTGTACTGTTCAGAGTTGGTGCGTTTGTGATGGGATGGAAGGGTGGTGATGCCGTGTGATTGGAGGGAACTTCTCTTCTCCCAGGCTTATACAAACAGGGGCAGGTCGCATGGACCTCTGAAATTTGTCCGAACCCTGTTTTGTAGGCAGTGTTGTCTTTTGCTTGGTTTCCGCATGTCATCTCCCTTCTCGGTACCTCCAAAACCTTCTTAACCTAAGGAGTAAACCCTCAGAAATAATAATAACAGGAAATAATAAAATTAGCTTTAGTTTGTCTTTGGGATATCACTTATGTAGTCCTTAAATTGTAGGGGGGGGACACGACAACACAGGACTAGCTTTACTGTTTGAATGGTACTTTGGCCATAGCTAAATTTTGTCTGTCACCAGAAGCAATCTCCAAATGTTCCCATTCTTACAGAGTCATGAAGCTGTTTTTCTTGTCAGAAAACACTTGCTAAGAAGCAGATTCTGGAGAAAGAAATAAAATTATTGTGTGGGTTTATAACACGCTATAAGTACATGTAAATTACACCATTTATCAAAAGCTCATTTTTGCTAGTCAGATTATGAAGCTAGTTACACAGGAGCTAGAACTCAAGACTGCTGCATTTTTTCTAAGGTGATAATTTCTTTGTTATTTTTTTTTAATTTTTATTTCTGTGTTGAGATCTTAGAGCCAAGTCCATGTATTACATACTCAAAAACCATTATATAAAGGGAAAAGTATTTACTGCCTCATAAAGTTAGTTACATAAAAGCTTATTGCTGTAGCAACCAAGTTGTTACTTTTACTGCAAATTGAAATTCAAACAAATATTTAATTTTCTTTTTCATTGTTCTGAATGTTCATCTGTAAATAGAGCTCAGTTAGATGTGAAGACCTTTCAGAATGACAAAACATTTTGGATGCACAGAGGAATCTATTGCAATTCTTAGAAGGTTTTGCTTTCCAGAGGCAAAGCAGGTGTCAAGAGGCCACCTTAAAGGTGAGCAGAGCATGATGCAGAGAGAAGCAGCTGGGGCTGTGGGTACACACTGGGAGCGAGCGGATGGACCGTGCCCTAGAAGAACCGTGTTCACAGACAGGAATGTGTGTTACCTGTCTCCTCCTGAGTTCTCCATATTTGATGCTTTCAGCTATAAAAGCAGCAGTGTGTAGAGGGGAGCGGTGTGATGTACAGCAGTCTGCAGAGCTGTACGGAGTATCAGAGGATCATTCTGGCTGGAAGGAGCTTCAGAAAGCCATGTGGTCACACCAAATACCAAAGTATCCCAACTGCTGCTGTTGTATAACTTTGTACTGTCGCTTAAATGTTGCCATGTCATGAGATTCTACAAAGCAGCACTGGGAGAACCCATGACACAGAATCCCCTCATCTGAAGGTAACACCAGCTATACTTAAGCAACTGCCAGGAGCAGATTGTCCCACACACTCTTAGAAACCCTCCCTGCTTGACGTTTCCATGGCCGTTGCAGGTAGGTTGTTGTGCCATCAGACACCGCGGTGACGGGCAGTGCATTTGGTGTGGCAGCTGTTGAGGGCCAGCCGGCCACCTCAGCATGTCAGTGGCTGCAGATGCCGTCAGCCGGACCCCAAGAGACCTAACTTCATTTCTGTAATGCTCAAGATCAAGAGGCCACCTTACTTTTGGGTTCCCAACCAGGTTTTTTCTGCTACGTTTATAAGCCGTGCTTCGAGCTCTCTGCTGTCACAGTTGTCACAAGAGTATTGATCTTGGGGTGTTACAACTGGAAACATTTCAACTGAGCATCATTGAAAGAAATCGCAAATAAATAAATGAATAGAAGGACTGGTCTGAAAACATAAGTGTATACTTGGATAATTATGAACCTGCATTAATTCAAGTACCTTTAGAAGAGTAATTGAGTGGAGCTGTGTGATGTACTTGCCTGGATTGTGATCGGAGTACCATGAGCGTTGGGTAACCATTAGCTGCAGTAGTTCGTACTGCTCTGGCAACTGCTAATCCAGGCAATTTGTGCTTGGTCAGAAGGGTGGAAGGCAAAGCTTGCTGAATGATAGTCAAACTGGAGGATATGTATGCGGAGGCTTGAATTTGGGGAGCACAAGTGCCAAATTCGGTCCATTAACCCCTGTGGAATGAGCCCCTCTAGGCTCTGTGGAGCAGTTCAGCCACGCCAGCGTTTTGCTGAAGGAAGGTTGCTCCGCTGTGCTGGAAAATGCCATCTGATTTCTACAGAGCAGCAGTGTAATGATGTCAGTGAATGCTGCAAAAGTCTCTGGGCAGAAGTCTCATCTTTAGTCCTCCTTGCTGCCATGGGTTATCACGACTTGCTACTGTTGTGATACTGTAGGCAAAAATATGCTCCTCCAGATTATCTGTTATCACTGGCACATCCCAACCCTTTCTGCTGCTAACGCAAGATGGAATTATAAGCATCAATGAGGAATGAAGAAATCAAATCAAATTGCCCACGGAGTGACTCAATTGCATTTTCTGTTTATTAGATGTGATGACATGATAAAATACCATCATTCCTGGGCAGTCCAAAAGCAATCACTAGCAATTTATATAATAGTTCTCTCTCTGGACTCTGTCTTTATTTCCAATCTGCACAAGAAGGAGTATTTATCTGCCTAAATTTAGCCATTATGCTTGGATTTTTGTGTTTGCCAGCTTGTCTCCTTGTCTGCCCGGGAGAGATGGGAACACCTTCAGAGGATTTTTGAGGAGGTGTTGAACTCTGAATCACTGTCTAGGGGAGCCTGTTGAAACCTCTTTCTTCGGGTTTGGTTGAGCACATTGCTCCTTCGCGTAACAGTCAAAAGCGAGGCAGAGTTGAGTGACTTTCCCCCTTGCCATAATGTTACCCCTCTGGATGTCCATGGATGAACTCCACCCCACACTTCTCCTTTCCTTCTTGTTGTCCTTGACACCAGGGTGTGTATACAAAGAGCAAAGTCAGGACAGAGCAGCCTCTGTAAAGTGAAAAAAAAAAATAATGTGATACGAACCAAGGCTCTGCTCGATGTCCTCCAGGGCCTGTCTACTTTTGGCCATCTTTAGATCGCCGGGACTTCCCAAATAGACATGTTGCTTGCTCCTCATGGTTTACCATTGCTTGAGAGACAACTGCATGGAAATAACAGCATAAAGGGATTTTTGGAAGGTCTTCTTTAATAATAAAAACTACAGCCGAAGGTCCTGCTTCCAAGAAAAATCAAAAGCCAAATGTCTGGGATAGAACATGAGAATAGGACAAACATGTTTGAGCAGCATCCTCTAGTCCTTTCCCCACCTCCAGGTATTTTTAATATAAAGGTATCTTGAGGTGACATGATGTCTGGGTGGTCAGTAACTGCTGGCAGATGGCTCTTTGATGGATTTGTTCCTTTTCTCATATACATTCTCAGTGTTATATGGCTAAGGGGATCCACAACTCCACTAAATTGTATGGAAAAGCAGTATTTTTTGTTTGTTTTGTGTTTGGCTCTTGCTAGCTCCATGTGAGGCTGTGTGGTTCTCACACTGAAAGAGATCCTGGATGTGCCATTCCATCCATGGCATCTCTATGCCCTTCTTAGTTTTTGAAGCTCTATCTCCTAATGTCTGCTACTTGCTTTTCCATATTTCAAAATCTTGGACGTTTATGACAGGCATTCCCCTGCCTTCTAAGCAAGTGTTTCCTCCCTGTGAATTTTGTCTAGCCCTGCTTTTTCAGGAGACCAGAACTGCCCCCAGTACCTCTCACTGCTCTCCTCACCCCTTTAGTCTGTCCAAGAGGTTTCAGAGTTTGTTTACATGCCATTTCTCCAAGGTTTAGTGTTTGGGCCGATTTGGCACAGCATAGAGCATAGGCACAAACATGCTGCTCTTCCAGATCCCAAGTTCCCCTGCTCTAAAGCCTGGGAACACTGAAGATTGGTGAAGGAAAGGTCACTAGGATTGTCCTGGGGGGTTGAGTGCGTGTGTGCTTTAGTTGTTTTGGGTTTTTGTAATAGCTATTACACATTTCATCTTGGGGAAAAAACACAAGGATGGTCAAAATAGAAAATGGAAGGTTTCAGCCATGTGCAGAGTCTAGCAAAGTTCTGTGCAGCTGAACAGAGGTTGGGGATGAATGCACTCTCAGAGGCACTTCACTTGCTGCTCCTCAATGGAGCTGCCTGTTGGGATGAGCTGCCAAATATAGGCCTTCTGCTTCCTTTGTCTAATGTCGTTTGTAAGGTAATGTTTGATGGAAAAGACTGCTCGGCTGCTGTCTTTTTCGCTCAGCGGCTGAGGAAGCTGGTGAGAGAGCTCCTGTGCTCTCCCTCTCTCATCACGCTCCTGCGATGCCATTTGGATTTGCTACAACACATGTGCTTTGTCTAGGGGTAGTAACCATCTTCGTATGACCCCACAGAAATCAGTGCTGAACCGGGGTGCTCTTGATACCTTTGGTGCATTGGAGCCGTCCTGCTCCAGTGGTACACCAGCTTTTCTCCTGCAGTGAAAGCCCTCTGGATTGAATTTACAGGGCTCCCATGCAAACTGCTGCAGAAGAGTAAATCCTATCAAGGGATTTCTGAAGCCAAGCTGAAGAGCTGACAAAAAGATTGGTCAGTTCAGCTAATCAGCTTTTTAAAATGTCTTAACGTTTCATTCAGGGGAGATGACCTAGCGTGTCCGTAGGAGCGGGGACCGTGTTCCAGCAGCACCGAGGCATTGCTGGGGCCTGCTGCCAGGCCTCATGGTGGGCGTCAGGGCCGGTTACGCTCGCACCTCTTGCTTCACCCTCTAGTTCGATTGAACAGGCATCTCCCACGGGCTTTTAGGGATCCTCCTGCAGAGGGACTGTGTGGAAAACACCTAATACTTGTCAGATGTGGAGCTGCCGTCCTAATTCTAATGTAATGGGGACACAGAGCGCACAGCAGCTAGTGTGTTCGTAGAACTAGTCTTAGCATAAGATGGCTGCGAGCATTTTAACTGCCCTGTCAGTAAGACTTTCACAGCAGAGTCCCCGATTGGGCATGTTGTGGTGCTAATTAGCAGCATCAAGGCCGATTTCATTGAAGCTGGAGTAACTGCTGTACGGAATGTACGTGTTTGTGCAGATTAAGTGATTAAGTAACTGCAGGTTTCTGCCTATTTTTACTCCGTGGACTTCCCAGGCTACTGCTTACGAGCTTGAACAGTCACGTATAGCCACTGTGACCTAATAAAAGCTGCAGGAATACAAGTAAAAGCTTGTATAAGAATGATGAGTCTGTGCATTTGCAACAGGAATGCTGGGTTGCTTGCTAGAGGTACTCCATGGAGTGCAACAGCACCAGGCCCCTCCTTCACAGAAGTTCTCAGGTGCTTGAAGATAGCCTGGTGCCTTCCATCAGGACCTGGCTCAGAGAAAGCAGGAGCTACTGCTGCCAGAGAAAATCCCAGTATATGGAGGATTTATTGGGTTATTATTTGTGTAACAATAAGAAAGTATTGGGTTTTCACATCTAGGGTCATTGTCCTTTTATTTAGGCCCATAGCAAACCCAAAGGGTGGGATGAATGACGCAAAAGATAGCAAATTCTGGTCAACAGTAAAGTGTGTGGGGGGGCTCTCTAGTTTCTCATGTTTTGGGAGTTGAGGGGACAGGGTGATGTATCAAGTGTTTATATATATAGAGTGCTGTTAGTCATGTATGTAATTGCATTGACTCACTGGTTTTGATGCACTGAGTTTTCCTCCCAAATGCAGGAAGATAGAGAGGATCAAGGTACATGATGTGGCAGCCAAAAAGAGGTTGCAGTGAGTGAGGTGTAATGAAGAGCAGCTCCATAGAGTTCCCTGGTCTTGGGAGAAATGAAGAGCTGTGCCAAAACCAATTTTACATCACAGTTCCTTATGTTGGCACGGGCTGCCTGAAAGCTGGTCCTGTGAGCAGAAGGGGAAAGGGGTTTGTGCTGTTGACTAGATGTAGTTACAGCTGAGGCTGATGATCTGCTGCTTCAACCCCACAGAGGTCACGCAGGTTAGTCAAGTAGATGTCAGGGGTGCGGGTGCATTTCCAAGGGGTCAGGATGACAAGGTCTAAAACGGATTTTGGCGCAGGAGTGCCTCTGCGTTCCCTGTGATCCCATACTATCCGTTGTCCCAAATAAAGGAAGTCCTTGCACGGCTATTACCCTCCGAGCAACTCCACAATGGGAGTGCTGGTGGGGACACTTAGTTCTTCTTCTGAACCTGCATTGTTTGTATGCTGGTACTTTATATTACAAAGTAGTATTGAGCATGGGCACATGTGATTATTTTTTTTTCACCTAGAACACTGTGCAGATTCCGACGTATGTGGAGTTTTGCGCATGTTAGTAGTGGCAGACAAGGATGTGATTATTTAAATGGACAAGGCACAGATAAATATAGACCAAAAAGAAGAAATCTGGTAAAATATTTGACTGTGTAACACACAAGCTATGTGGGAGGTTACAAACTTTGCAGTCCAAGACAGAAGAAACAAAAAAATGGAAGTGACTTTGTGCCTTTAGCCTTCCACCTGCAGCTTCCTTGTTCCAGTCTGTGTTTATTTCTCACCTTCTCACCCCGGTGCTTTCCCACCTGCCAACCTGTTTCCCTGGCCCTCACTGCCTGGGGAGAGGAGCAGGAGTGGTTTCACCCAGGGCCCAGAGACTTTCTGCTTGTGTTTCTTTGTCTGTGGCCTCAACAGCCTGGGCCAGGGCTGCTCAGTGCCCGGAGACACGTGGGATGTTCTTGAACTGCATGGGAACATCTAACTGGTGTTTTTCACAGAAAAGGGGAAGAATAAATTCCTGCTGGCACAGAACACTCATACATAGCAAGCCACTTGTGTAGTGAGATTTGTTAGAAGGGGCAAAAGAGAAGTTTCTACCAGTGCTATTTTTTACCAATGACTGACGTACTTCTGATACAATGTCCCCAGAAAAGCCCCAGTAAAATTTGCCTGTGTGGGGCACATAACGTGGGGAAACTTCAGCTCCGTTTCTTGAAATATGACCGAGTTCTAGAAGTGCCTGATAGTTCCATTATACCAGTTAGATTACCTCCAGGCAGCATTGCTTGCGCTGATTATTCTCATTTACACCCCTCTGCTACGATTTAGCTCGTGGCCTTCCCCAGAGTTTTTCAGCTGCACAAATCTCCCCTGTGTCACCCATTCCCAGGCTGCCCCAGTCTTCTCCCACTGAAATTGTCTCTACTGATGGGAAGGAATCTCTCTGGCTGGGCTGCATAGCTCTGAGCATTGCTTGAGAATGTTGTGTGGTGCAGAGCTACAAGTAAGACCTTAGAATAAATTAGATGCTTATTAGGAACGTTTTCTTACTGCTACTTACTAATTTGCTTATAATCAAGAATTCTGGCATTAGAAAATGAATATAGTTATGTTGCATCTTTTGGGGGGGTTAAGAACGCAGATTTTTCTGTACATATGACTGTATATCAAACTATTTGTTGAAAGAAAGCGAGGTTTGTTTGCTAACATTCTCATGACCAACAAGATAAAAATAACCGATATGTGACTGCGTGTAGAGTCTTGTTTTGTTTGTTTTCAGCAGCAAGCTGTTGTTTTTGGCGAGTTAAACCACTCCATGAACCTTCCTGTGGGTAACTGTTGCTGTGTAGCATGAAGAGCAGTGCAAAATAACAAAACTCTTGAAGTGGAAGGGATCTCTCCAGTTTTTGAGATAGGGACATCCACATGAGCAGGTGGATTGAATTGTATTCCTGCTAGTTCTGTTGGAACCGATTCTGCAATAAAGTACACATTTCAGGATTAGCCACTTCAAGCATTAAAAAATACCCACCTAAGTATACAAGATTGTGTAAACAACTAGGAGATTGATGGGAAGAAAAAAAAAAAAAATATACTTTTCTTATATTAATCTCTAGATTCTTATTTTTGCCTTTTAAATTTACTTTTTCTCTCAGTCATGAATACTGCAGTGTTTTTTGGCTTTAATGAAAGCTGAGATTCGCAATTAATGCCTGATGTCAGAAGCTGCCTTTCAGACACAACCCAAATGAAGCAGAATAGAGAATAAGCAAGGCTGTCTTGACGTCGTGCCCAAGTGTTTATTAAACATCTCTGTCAGTATCGTGCTTCCAGTCTTTCTCTGTGCTCCTGAATTACTGGTCGTGCTTGAGACCTTGAGCTTTTAGCCATTCAGCCGCCTGTGTGTTTACCTTTCATAGAAACAGAGCAATCTGCCTTGCATTAAATGGCTGAAGTAGGAATTCAGCATTGCCAAGATCAGATGTGAAGGAAACAAAGCTATTTTAGCAAACAAAAGGTCCCTTTGATTTCTGTTTGCTTCAATTGAGACTTGCCTCTGTACGTGCAGAATTCTATTCTATTGAATATCAACTCAAATTCAAAGCTTTTTCTTTAGGTAACTGGCCTCCTCCTCCAAATACCCTCACACACAGAATTTAAATTGCTATTTAGGTTGGGTTTGCAGAGATCCAAATCCTCTCAGGCGAAACTCTAGCCTCCTCCAGCTTTATAGATCATTTCCAGAGGGAATGTTGAAATGGATGAATTTCATGGCTCTGGTACTTGCACCCTTACCCGGTCTCAGGGCTTGGTCATGACACACAACAGTGCATATTTGTAAGTAGGTGCATGCAGCGGGCGTCAGCTTAACTTGCAAAGCCTTCAGTGTCCTTACAGGCAGTGGGGCTGTAAATTGCATGTTCCCTGCTCTGTGCCAGGGCTTTGCTTCAGGGATCCAAAAAGGATTCCCAATTCCCTGGGACAGAATTTGGGTTCCCTGCAGCTGCTTCTTTGCTTTGAGGCTGCATCCACCCCTGCATGTAGATGGGCCCGTGGGTGATCCCTCTGGGTACGTATAGTATATGAGACAGAGGACCGTGCTCTTCTTTGAAGGAGAAAACAACCCATGGTTGTGCTGGCTAGAAAGAGCACCTTCAGCAGAACATAGCATAGTGATTACAGAGTTGGGTTATAGGTTCATAATCGAAATGAATCCATTAAAGAAATATGGGGAAAAAAACATGTAAAATGGATGTGCTACCAGATGAAATCTTTACTGAATAATCTGAGGCCAGCACTTGTCTGATATTTGAAAGGTGTTGGGCCAAAACACATCTATGGTAGAAGAGCTTGCATTCTGTGTCCTTGGACCTGTGGCAGCAGAGAACAGAGACTGTATGGCTGAAGATGTAACAGCAGCAACTGCTGCGGCCCAGGGGCTTCACAGCTTGGCCAGCTCTGGCCCCTGCCTGCCCTTCGCCTCCTGAGTGACCTCTGTGATCCAGCTG
>VWZY01004707.1:432499-451578 GCA_013399075.1 Chloroceryle aenea
TTTTTTTGGGGGGGGGTGGGTCCTTCCCTGATCCGTGTTGTGGAGTATAAGCCTTGGCAATGAAAATAGCATTGGAAAACCATTGCAACTCTGAGCCTGTCACAGTGGGAAAGTCAAAACCAATCCTAACAGCAAGGATGCCTTAGAAGTGCTTATTCAAGAGATGTTACTTATTGGTTTATTTGGATATTCTACAGGGAAGTGCAGAAAGGAATTAAAACATACAGGTTGTGTTTGTAAAGCTGTGAAGTTTAATGACATAAACTTAACATGGAGACGTTGCAGCAGATGGAAGCTTGCAGGGAGAAGCTACCGTACAATACTTTTGGCAGTACCAGGAGCTGGCAGTATGTTCTGGGTACGTGACAGAGGTGTTTTTCCAAAGCTGAAGTTGAGAAGTGCCACCAAGAGAAAAGTTTTTATTTGCCTGTATGTTGATGCTGAGCACTGTTTGACATTTGTTATTTATCGGCGTAAGTTTTTGCTTTTGGTATCACTTGATAGCTGGTGGAGATGGTGTGACTGGAATGTGCAGTGGTTATAAAGTCAGAAGCAATAGTAGGACGATGGGGGTGGAAGGAGCAGCACTAATGTGAAATCAGCTTCATCCCAGTCACTGAGTCTTGAATATCTGTGACTTTTTATCTAAATTGATAACGTATATTTTGGTCGTGTTAAATGGTTATCAAATCACACGTGCAGTTAGAGTAACAGAAAGACAGGTAAGGATAATATTTTAATAGGGCTAGAAGTGACTCTGCTGGAAATGCAATTAACCAGATGTGAAAGAACTGTGAAATCAGAATATTTTATTAGGTGCTCCATAAGCCACTGGCCTTCACTGAGCAATTTCACTTAGAGAAAGAGCAAAGGCGGTTATAAGAATAGAAAAGAATATATGGTAAATGGAAAGAAGAAGAAAACAGGCAATGAAGATAGAAATTAATCTCAGAAATGTAGACAACTGATTATGTATGACAGATGTCATGAGCAGAAATATAGGGCCAAAGACCAAAGGATGATATGGAATCTAAGTACATGGGCAGCAGAAAGAATTCCAGCTATGCTTTCAGCCTGTTCTGAACAAAGATGTGTTGGGTCTTCTTTTTTTTCCTTATCTGGGGCTAAAAAAAAATACGATATTTCATCAATATAGCCACTAAAGGTACTGGGGAATTTGCATCATAGAATGAGCTAGAATTTACTGCCAAACTCACATCAGTTTTCAGGGGGCTGCCTGAGGAGCTGTGCAGCCCACTGACTATTGATCTGTTTAGCTCATTGCAGAATACGGGAAGAATTGCCTGGAAGGGAGGAAAGCTGGAGCCGTGAATCTGTGTCGTGGCTGGAGGTGGAGAGGGACAATCAGGCATTGATCCCTGGTAGAGTTTTTGTATAGCTGGTAAAGGATTCAATCATGAAGTGTTGAAAGAAGGTTATGGGAAAGGAAGAAATAATTATATTGCTAAACAGCCAGAAAACAGAGTTAGTTCAAAAGGGTCTGTCTCTTCTGACTGGGTTCCGAGTTCAGCAGGAAAAAATGTTGATGTTTTTGTAGAAAATGTGACCTGATAATAGTCCACACTTTGCCTGTGAAGTTAGAATGATACAAAAGTCACTGGGTACATGAGAAGGAAGTAAAACCAGGATAACTGTCTGGTAGTGATCACTCTCAGGGAGCTGCCCTGGCTGTTCTTGCAGGCTGTGGCGCTGGACACTGTTGTTCTTTTTGAAGCAGTTAACAGAAAAGAACTGTTAGAGGTTGTGTGTGACACAGAAATGAGGGATCTGACAAGGGATGTCAACCATCCAGAGAGGAGGCCCTGGGAGGGCTGCAGGGATGAGCAGGACGGATGTGCTTGCTCCTTGTAGAGACTGAGGGTCTCTCCAGCAGGAACAGAGCTCATCCCTTGCTGTCAGCAGTGCTCTCTGTCCCTGGAGCACCACATCAAATCCTGAGGCCAGAATTCCCAGAGAATCTCAGCAGGGAATGATGTTCATCTAATGGGGGCAGAGGACTAGAGTGGTTTCAAAAAATCAAGTATTTGAGTTTGGCAAACCATTCCTAAACTGTCTCCTAACACTCTCTTTTATCTTCTCTCTTTTTTTTTTTCCTTCTCTTTTTTCTTTCCGTAATAGAGAAGATAATGCCTCTCTGTAACAATGCGTGGGTTGAGGTTGATCTTGCACTGCTGGCAATTTTGAAATCCGGATTTCTTCTTTTTTTCTTTTTCCTTTTTTGTTTTGTTTTTCCTCTGAAGATGATCATTAAATTCTGTTTGAACATTAGTCTAAATGGCTTCAAACCTTGTGTCTATATTCAAATTCCGATCTGTGATATTTGGGAGAGCAAGCCATGCATTAACAAGGGTACCTGCCACCTTTTACATCGGTGTGAGCCTCCCCAGCCCCAAAATCAGCAGCTCATTTCAGCTGAACCAAATAAGGTTCAGAATTGTGCCTAAAGGTCAAATCCCATAAATAGAAAACTGCTAGCTTCTGTCCTTTTGTCAACGAAACATACAAAAATGCCCTTTCTTTTGACTTGATAAAGTCAAGTTATTACAATTCTGTTTGTGCTCTCTTGTTTCTATGGCAACAGTCAGTCTAATTTTAGGGAGTACTCTTCACTCCTATCATTCGGTTGAGCTTTACATAAATCTGTGTAGTGCCACCAGTGTCTGTTGCACTGTCAGCAAGGAAACTCAAAATGCAGTTGGAGAAAATCATATATGGAGAATGCAAAGGATAGTTTCCAAAAGGGGAAAAAAACCCCAACCCTGGACATCCAAGGGGCAGGAGGAAGCTCAGTGCTCGATTACACGTGCTGCCTGTGGGATTTGTCCAAAAGAGTGTTGGAGGGAGAAGTAGCCTAGCGAGAAGTGGATCTCGCCTAACTCAGACGTGTGGCAGTCCTCTGCCTTCTGCTTCTTTAAGCTGTAAAATAATTAAGCCGTACAGCATCACGTGCACATATAGAAATGAAGCAGAAAAGCAAAGTGGAGGGAAGAGAGAGAGAGTGCTGTTCGGTCTCTAGAGACCAGATGACTTCATCAGTGTTTATCATAAAAATGAAGTTGCCTGAATAATGCAACTGATGAAACCTCAACTATTAAGACCATTCCACCTGCACTAAAGCAGCAGTGCCCATGTATCACATGCCACACACTGAGGATTAAACATGAGGGGAAACACCCAATCTTGTTCCCACTGCCAAGGGAGTATGAGGAGGGGAATGGAACCATCTAACCCACTGTCAAAACCCAGAGCAAGATCCCAGCTTCTGCCAAGGCTGAGTGTCAGCGTCAGGGGCTGTCAGAAGGGGCTCGAGAAGATGCTGCTTCCAAAGGTTAGGGGGGCACGAGAGGGCTTTCACAATTCCAGCTGTCAGGATGGCTGTGTCCTAGGAATTAGGTCAAATAACAGCTCTACCAATATTTCTGCAGGGCTGATGATGTTCAGGGCATAGCATTAGGAAGTGCATGGAATGTGTCTGTAACCTTGAGAGCAAAAAAATCCGTATTATTGAGTCTAAAAGGAATGGATATAACCTACACAACACAATACTCAAGGAGATTCTCTCAGTGCCATAAAGAGTAACTGGAGCCTAAAGAAATGGTGGGGTGTGTATGTGCTGCTTGTTCTGGTCCCGGCAGCGCAGGGTGTACTCACTTGGGGTGATTTACGGCAGGCAGTAAAGAAACGCTCGCCCACAGCCCTGCCCGTCTGCCTGCAAGTCCATTAACAAAGCTCCTGCAATTACTTCTCTACCAACAACGAACGGCTGTGGAACATGAAATCGCAGGGAACGTATTGTTACTTAGCACCTGCTTACCTTGTAACACGAATGGAGAACTAGCTGTGTTTATCTTGCTCTCTTAATTGGTTTATGAACTAAGAGGAATTTAATGAAGTGGGTGGTTATGGTTTTGTTTTCTTTTGGCTTTGGTCGTGAAGTGTTATTCTAGACATATGGATATTTATGAATGGCAAATGTCATATGGAAAACAGGGTTATAGAACACACAAGTGGGGAAGGATCTTCAAAGGACAAGTAGAGCCGCTTCACTTGCACGGGACAATACTTTTGAGTGAAATACAACCATCGTATTTCTAGCAGGAGCAGGCATTAGATTTTCTAAAAGATAAAATTATCTCAACATATAAACCATTTAGAACTTCATCTGTTACTTACACTGAACAGGGGATTTGGGTGTAATTTCTGCATGTTCCAAGTCATAATAATAAGGCCTGAAATACCCAGCCTAGAAATTCATCTGGATCGCACAGAGACGTGAAGTAGCATTTATGCCCTGACCGCTGTAGCATCTTCACTTCTATATTAAGTCAATCTATGTTAAATTGCTTCCAGATCTCCCAGATAACTGTTGGGTTTTGGTTTTTTTTTTAATTAGTTGCTAGCAGTTGTCCTGTTCCTAGTTGTGTATGTCTGGTGGCCACGAGTCTCTCCCTCCTTTCTGCTCGTGCTCTAGCAAGCACTTTTTTTCCGTATGCATCAGCAGACCTGTTGCGGTGCCCTGGCTAATGACTGCTGAATTATATCTTGTTAGAGGCAGGAAAAAGCTACCCCCAGAAGAGTACAGTTGGTGGCAGTGCAAGAAAGACAAAGGGACTGGCAGCAGCACAACATACTGCTGGGAAAGCATCTGTGCTTTGGAAAGCAGTACGGGGAGGGAAGAGATAGCAGCCGTGCGAGGTAGAAGCTGTAGCTCTCAGCTGATACCTCAGACAAGGTCAAGATAATAAATGAAATTGCTATTAAGGGTTGCAGTTTGTTTGTGTAGTTCTACTATCTTCTCTATTTTGGCAGGATGAGTAGGAAGTGATTCTTTCTGGAGGCTGCCAGAGATGTACTTGGGCTCAAATGCTGAGGGAAGTCTTTAGACCGCACGCTGAAAAGCCCAACTTGTGTACTGACCTACTCTGCGTTGCCTTCTGTTGCTCTTCTGACTAGTCCCATTAAGTCATACCCCTCTCTGAAGTATATATAACTCTCAGCAAGACATAGCTGGATGTTTGATCTACCTGGTGTCTCTTGAGGCTTCCTGACAACATGCATGGAATCTGCTTCCTCTAAACGGAGGTGTTTGTTGAAAGAGGCCGAGCTGTTTATTTTTTTACCTTGAATGTATGTGGACGGTGGGAGAGCTCTTTGGTGGGAGTGGGTCTGCGAGCTCTTGGGTTCCCCAAAGAGCACCTTGCCAGGTGAAGCTCTGGAAAGAGCCTTGATCTTTATCTGATGGCTTGTGGTCCCAAGCACTGTGGTACTGTGCATAAGATTTTCTTCTTATACAAGAAAGTGAAAATAGCCCTTTCATTTTAAAACCCCAGGTTTCTTCTGTTCTCTACGTTGACAATGGAAAAGGCCAGATTTCCTGCATATTCTTACACCTAGAAATAGTGCACTCAGAGCAAAATTAATACTACCTCATAAAGGCAGTTTTTCTTGTTTGTTTAACAAGTGCACGGTTAAAAGGGAAGTTACCTGTCATTTATGTATAAAACCACCAGACCTCTTTACTAGATTTTTCCCAGTAAATTGTGCCTCAGCTTTCACCGCATTTCTAACATTTTCAGAGGAACAGTGCAATGAATTTTCCAAAAAGCAGCATAGCATCTCTGGCTCAAAGGGCGTGAAATGGAATAGTATTAGAGTGGGCAGGAGTGCCTGGCATGGGATGTCCTTACCCTCCTCCCAGTCGCTCCTGGCTGCCATGCAGGCTGGAGAAGCCTCTTTGTGACCGCTGTTAAGAACTTGGAAACCTGATGGTTGTTTTCTTTGCAGTTCCAAACAGCAGAGGTGAAGGATTTCCAGTGCCTTTCCAAAGAGCAGGGTTGTTGATATTTTACCTGCTTGCAATGGGTTTCATTTTTTGGCAAATTTTCTTATTTTATCTGCTGCAAAGCACTGATCATATTGCTCAGGGAGCTCATGGGCTGATGCTGAAGTGGTACCGACCCACAGCTTCTCCACGAGGCTCCCAGGATGTAAATATGTCCAGCTTTGACATGTGTAAGTGAAGGACTGCAGCTCAGAAGACATCCTGTCCTTTTCGGGGTGTGTGTGGCAGGTGTGTGTTAAGAAAATATATGTTTCTGGGAAATATTTAAAGTAATTTCCTTATACCTGAACGTGGCACTTGGGAGCCTGAAGTATTGCTGTCTGTGCTGTCCCTGCCCCCAACATACCACGGTAAATTATACATGCAAGATGTCATTATGATTTGAAAGTGATTTCTGAGTGATCTGCCCTAGTTTTGATGCTGCTCTGGTGTGTGTGTGAGGGGGACAACTCTATGATCTTTGGAGGTCCCTTCCAACACCCACCATTCTGTGTTTCTGTGATTGGCTCCCAATCCCAAAGTGCTGTTGGTGCCATCTTCCAAGCCATCAATTGTCTGGCTACTAAAAGAAAAGATTTTAACATGTATTTATCTTTTTGGCAGGTAAACAAACACATACTTTTCACTTCTGCTTCAGTGCTGTTGTAGCTGTTCTGTAACGAATGAAGAGAGTGGCATGTGGTGAATGAAGCCAGCTGTAGTAAGTCTGGTGTCCCTTACAGCTAATTTCCCAGCAGGATCTGGTTTGAGCGAGGAGGATGGCGTTCAGCTTCCATCACCATCGTCTCATTGCTACAGGGATGTTTTGCATGTGTTGTGTGGAGAGCTGACATGTAGAGAGTCTGGCTCCTGCTCTGCCTTTCAGCTCTCTCCTTATTCTGTGGAGAAAATAGGCACAGTGTTCATCCTCTTTAACTATTCACTGACGAGTGACAGGGTGCATTAGGTAGGTGAGAGGGAGGACAAAGCCTTAATCTACTTACTTAGCTTCCTTGGGAGGTTTTTTTTTAATAACCCCATAAGGCTGCTGGTTTTTGGCAGTCTTTCTTGTTTGAAATATTTTCAAAGCAGACTCTCCAGTTCCCTGGATCAAACAGCTCTGCTACTTTAGTTTTTTGGGTTGGTCTCTTTCTGCCCATTATTTGAGTTCAGCCTCATTTGGACAAGGGAAGAAACTCAACTTCAGTGATGTTGAGTTTCTTCCCTTGAGAACCATGAAAAATAGATTAGGGTTTCAGGATGAAACGTGACATGAAGGAGAAGGGGAAAAAATCTCTTTACTAGATTCCCTTTATGAAAGATAAATTTGGTTGAAAGAGAAATTCTTATCAGGGAAGTATCTGTGATTTTTTTCCCAAAGAAACCACAAGTGATGTCTGTAGAAGAGTGCTTTGGAAATGCAGTGACAGTTTACACAATAACAACCGAAGTAACCAACAGAGAAGTTTGTAGGTGCTGGTGTCAGGAGGTGGGTGAGTGAGGCAGATGGACACTAATGGATTGATTGTCGAGTGTGTGTTCTCATTTCCGTGTGGTTATAACTGAGGAGAGCAACAGCACTGGCCTGGGATCCTGTGCTCTTCATTAGACCAGCACTGAGATGCTTCCTGCAAATCCTGGCCTTTATGAAGATCTCTTTGTACAGCTACAAACAACTGAAGTATACAGAAACTCTTCCTGCTGTTTGTGTGTTCCTCTTGGTTCAACCCAGCAACACACAAGCACATTTCCATGGCCAAGGCAAACTATTTACTTGCTACAGAAGCAGGAGAATCTGGTCTGATGCAAGATGAACAAAAATCACTGTTCCCATTCCCAGTGTGGTGAGGCATGGAAATAACCAAATCGCGGTTTTCGTCTATGCATCGTTTAAGAACACCTCCCATGTTTGCTAGGACAGGCATGAGACAGAAAAACCTGAATAATTTTAGAATACTGGATCTTAATCCAAAAGGTCAAAGCCACAGAATGTTTCAAGATTTCCAGAAGAGAGCCGGCTGTGTTCCTGTTTGTTTGATGACAGTGGGGAGAAATGATTGAGCACTGGCTCTACAAATGTATGGAGGAGGAAAAGCAGAAAGCTTCTTTCATATGTTCTCTGAAATAGAAAATCCCAACTGCTTTTGGTTATGAGTCAAATGCCCTGAGCCTTCCCAGCTGGGCTAGAGAGAGAAACATGTGCTTGTCACTGGTTGGTAGTAAGTAAAGGAAAAAATGGGAGAAGGATCCATTCTTTACCACACGTGTGTGGGGGTGAAGGTGAATCCTGCTGTTCATCTTCACAGCAGGCCACAGGATATCATTAGCATACTTCTCATCAGCTAGTGGCTTTTGTAGATGAAGAACTTTTCTGTCTTTCTCTGAAATATGTGGTTGAGCAAAGACTTAAATATGCACAAAAATCATATTTTTGTTTCCTTATCATTTTTCCGCCTTTTTTTTTTTTTTTTTTAATATTCTCTTTCAAATGTTCATCCTTCATCAGTTAAAGCTCTTTGGGAAATGCCCTGAATTTGCTCCTTGGTGGAGACATCATCAGAGTGAGTTCATGTTAAATGGAGATTAGAAATTTTGCAGCTGACTCAACAGCAGGGAAAATTGGCTATTCATATTAATTAGCTATACTTTTCCAAAACTAATTTCACAGACATTGATCCTAAACTTGCACAATAATGTGCATGTCCTTAAATCTCCATACAGTTGTACTGATAAATATTTTAGGAGGAAAATCTTAAAAGGTGTTTAATATTCACACTAACACCTTTCTTGCGTGCATAATGGAAGAGGCACTAAATCCTGAGGAGTGTCTCTGGGTTCGGGTGAGCAGATTCATGGCACAGATTTTAGGAAAAAAAGAATTCTGAGCTTTGGAATTGTCCGATATTCCTTTCTCCACCTTCTCTTGTAACACCTTTTTCTTGCTTGATTTTTCTCCCCATTCCTTTATCTCAGATTATAGAAAGTGACCAGGTATATGTTTACCACCCACTCTCACTGAAGGATTCCTTTACTTTTAGAGAGAGGTATGCCTGAAAACAAACTAGAAAACCCCTAGCTGCATTCCTGGCTAGTTTCTCTTGGTCATCACATCAACGGGCGTTCAAAGCAGTCGCAGTAAATGGCTGGGAATTACAGTTACCTCCCAGGGCTTCTACACTTCAGGACTCTCTATAACTGTAAACTGACAGCTGCAGTAGAAAGGGCTGACAGAGCTGCAGTAGAAGGGGCTGATAGAACTCCAGACCAGAGGCACCAGCGTTTTCCTATTTACTTCTGCAAAATCACAAAAGATCAGGCACTTGAGATAGTCAAGGAATACGTGCCATTTATTCACTGTCCTCTTTTTCACTGTTTTCTCCTTGCCTTTCTTCTGCCACTGGCTGGCGATACATAAGCTGAAATGGAGTTCTATTGCATACTGCTGTCCCCTGTTTGAAACAGAAGGCTTGTGCTTCCATGTGACTGTAGCAGAATCCTTGTGCGGGGCTTGTTTTTCAACCGCTAGCTTTGTCATATTCTGACTCACAAATCACCCAGGGGGTATGGGAGAAAGAAATGGGTTGATAGTTATCCTTTTATAGTGCAGTATGAATATGGCTTTCTGATACTGCAGATCTGTGTATTCCCAGGGGATTGTTCTGCTCTTCATCAGCACTTGGTCATTTCCCATTACAAAGACACCGTTTGTGTGCTTTGGACCCGGTAAGTTCTGGTGGTCTGAATCGTGTCTCTGCATGGACGCCTCGCTGCTCGGCGGGGGAGTGAGCACTGCTGTCAGCCCAGCTCCCTGGGAAGAAGCTCAGGTCTGATATTCAGCTTTTGACACCTGATCAGATATATCAGTTCAGAGCAATGGAGATGCTGCCTGCTGAGCCAGGGCTGCAGAAGCTGCTTCTATTTCAGGCAGATGCACAGAACATTTAGCATACTGATGGCAGAGCTGCCACCGGCAGCAAGCCAAGTCACCTTCCCCAGGAAAAGTGGCTCCAGGTGTCTGAAACCAGCACACCTACATTCCTGTTAGCTTTTGTTACACGTGAAACGACAGTGAAAAGTTACAATTGGAGTTGTAAAGTTAAGGCTGGTCACAGGGATCCCTTTCCTGGTGTGTGTGTGTGAGCTGAACAGGTAACCCTTGTGGTATTAGTCATAGAATCATCGAATGGTAGGGTTTGGAAAGGACCTCTGGAGATCATCGACTCCAGCCCAATCTTCTACAGCTACAGTGAACAGGTCTGATGTTCGTGCTGTGGTGGCATCTAAGATCACATCTGCTGTCAGGAGCCATCAAGGTGGCTTTAAATGGTGCTGTTTTTTCCAGACACTCTTTTGCTTCTCTGTCATGTTAGCAGGGTTGCTGTGCCCAGACAGTGATGCTTTTACCTAACATCATGTATATTCTGTGGGGAAAAGAGCCCTTGGGTTTGGCTTGCCCTTTTCTTCCTGCTGGAGTGCAAAGACGTGGGTCTGACAGTGTCACACCCGAGGTCCTGAACAAACAGGCTGAGTCTGTTAATGAACATGCATAGGACCAGTGGTGATTCTTCTGGAGTTAACGAGACCTCCGCTTTCCCACATGCTAACTGCAGGGTCACATCAGGTAGCTCAGCTACCCGAACCTCTGATCTACAGGGGACTGCTGGGATTGAGGGCAACCTACATTGAAGTAGCCGAGTGGCACTTGTAGCTGCAGACAGCCCAGGTAGGAGATGATGGTTGCACAGAAAGAGTGAGCATGCAGACAAAAAATCCTTCCTCTAACACTGAAAGTTGCCCCTGAGTTGAGGGGAGGGATACAGTTTGTAACTGGGATATGCTTTTTAATTTCCTGGAAAAAAACAAACAGTAGGACAGGAGAAAGGCAGATGAAAAGCCAGGCAGTGTGGGTGGGAATAATTAGGGTTCTAGTTTGTCTTCATACAAGAGTATCTACAGAAAAGCTACTTGGTCTCTTCTCTCTGCAGGCCAGCCTGTGACGTACTTGGGCAATTTGATGAGTTACTTTTGGGTATATAACAGCTATGAGACTCAGAACACTGTTGAACTTTTTGATGTTCATTGGCATGATGTATTAAGAATTTAAATTTTTACTTATAAATGTACATAAAAAAATAAATGAAACATGTAATGAATTTAGAGAAGTCTATGATTAAATCAACATTTTTTTAGCAAACCCTTCCATTTGTCTCAGGATTTTCCAGGTTTGTCTTATTTCTGTTCTTTTTCATTTCATAGATCATTACCTGTCTCCTCTGTTACAAGTCTGGGTGAACCCCCAGCTCCTTCTTAGAAAAGAACAACAAAAAAAATAGAATTTGTAATAATTTCTGCAGTGTGGACATCCTTTTTTCTAACAGCACCGTAAAACTACACCCATGAGATTCAATAATCATTCTGCTTTAATGTCTGTGCCATTAGGAAAATACATTTAGATGACAAGACTTACATTTTCCATGTCCAAATTCAGTCCATTTTGAGCACCAGGCTTCTGTGAGATGAGGATAATTTCGCTACCTTGCTGTAAGACCAATTTGAACATCTTCGCTTTGGCCGGTGACCCTGGTAACAATCTACCCAACCCCATTGCCAGCTTTTAATCCATTTGGAGGATTAAGAAAAGAAAAAGTGTTTAACTACAGGTTAAGCTAAAATATTTTCTTTGATCTTTTTGTTTGGGTTTGTGAAGAGCCTTCTGACGATTGTTTTTGTGAGGGGTTTCTTTAGTTGGGGTTTGTTTGCTTGGGGTTTGTTTGTTTGGGTTTTGTTGTTATTACATCCCAAGAATAACCAGCTTTTCTGCCTTGGAATGTGCGGTGTGAGTGCCAGTGCCATTGCTATTGACACAGTGCCTAACTCTGGGGATTGTGCTCATGCAGTTAAGCAGGACACTATTAGTTCTCACACAGGACATGAACCAACCTATTTTCAGGTTCTTTCTCTTTGTGCTTCTGTAAAGCACAGCAAAACCACGTGTGACCTGAGGCAGCACATCTCCTGTGTCCAGTAGCATCAAAAGACTCACAGAGAGTTGTATGGAAGGCAGAAGTGGAGCCATCACTCCTGTTGCCAGTGCCCTCCAGAACTGAGCAGTTTGTGATCTTCATGCTATTTCAGTGGTATAGAAAGTCCGTGCTTCAGTAGCCTCTGCTGTCAGCGTGATTTAGCAGAGAGTCTCTGTAAAATTATATAGTCTCCCGCTTGTGTGTTTCATTGACAATAAAAGTGGAGAGTGAGAGGAGGGCCAAGACTTTTGTGCTTATTTGATTAGTATCCTCCTTCATATTTGACACTGAGACAAATATTCTGTAGCTTGTTGTTGTTGTGTTCAACATTTAAACACTTGAAAGAAGTTCTGACATTGTGAGCAGCACAGTATTTCCAGATGCTATCGGTACACTTGGAAGTCATTGTCATTTGCATTTCTCCTTTTTCTATGAAATCTGGAAGTTTATTTCATAGGCTTTTTTTTTTTTTTTTTAAATTATGGTTTTCTGAGAGAGGTGCAGTGTTTGATTTGTACAGGTAACTAGTGGATGCAGACTGACTGCATCATGTAATGACCACAGTCCCTTCGACCCTGATGCAATGGTGACGACTTACAGTGGATTCTTTTCCCTGGTTTTCTTTCGGCCAGTGGGCTGACAAATCAATTATTCCCACAGCTCTAATTACACTTCACAGAATGTATACTTTTCAGAAAGTAAAGTTCTTGCCTCAGCTGCCAATTCCCTTTGGGCTTAACCTTTCAAAGCAAAATTGCCGGTTGTTTGTTCTCTCAAGGCTTTCAAGTTGTTCACCAAAGTATAAAATGACTGGAAAGGGGTAATGAATAAGTGAGCTTTTTGGCTTTTACTCAATCTACTGACATAAATAAATTTTGGTTCCTGTGTAATTGCTGCACATAATTGCAAAAATGAGGTTTCGCTGCTTTGTTCGGTTTCCCTGCCTTAGAGCTGGATGCCTCGACGCGGCCGCACCGCGGAGTGGGTGCTTTGGCTGGTGGGGATGCTGCTGGAATAACTCACCTTCCATAGGACAGAGGGAATCTAATTCTCTGATGCCCACCTTGCAAGATCAGCCAGTCTTTGGCACGAGTCAGAGCGAGCAAGAGTCTCCATGCGGTCAGTCAGGCTGTCAGCAGAGCTGAGGGATGTTCTGGATTCGTGCCCCAGGGTGAGCGCCGGGAGGGTGGTGGGGGTGGAAGCTGCTGTGGTGACCTCGCAGGGGACAGGGGGTCCTGGGTGAGAAGTCCTCGTGGGATAGGAGAGGCAGCTGTGGCAGGAGCAGCGTTCCAGCACACCTATGCTCTTTCTTTGAAACTCTTCCTCCTTTAATTATTCTAGAAGACTGCCAGAAATAATTAGTATTCAAAGGTCAGTACTGGTTTTCACTTAATTAGTTCTGCAAATATTTCTTAAAGAGAAGCCCAGGGGATGTTTTCCCAACACAAGCAGGAGCTGGGAACAGTGGCCATAGTGTGGAGTGGAGCTCCCAGGGGATGGAAACCAAGCCTTGCCTGGCCGTGCCCACCGCTGCCTGGGATGGTGTCGGGTGGATCCAAGCTCCAGCCTCTGCATGCCCCAGGCTGGCCCTGCTCAGCACCACACATTCCTGGGGCCAAGCTGGCACCACATGCCTGCAGGGGCTGCAGCGGGGAGCTGGGAACAGTGCCGAGGACTCAGGAGAGTCCCGGGCTCCTGGAGGCATCCGCCATCAGCAAACAGCCACCTCCAGAACTGGAGGAGTGAGGAAGGGCAGGCTGAGGGTTAACTCCTGCTGCTACTTAAACAAACCAAAGACCCCTACATGTAAAACATGCTGAGAGGAGGGTGGGGATTCATCCTGTCCACAGCACAGCTGACTTTGTATACAACACGAGCCAACAATGGATGACTGTTTTCCAGAGGACCCGTCACATACACGGCTCAAGATCATTCTTTAAAGAACGTTCCTATTTCCTACTACTTTCTTGTGGCATCTGTGTTTAATGAGTAAGCACCAGCTTAGAGAGCACTCCCGTTGTTGTTTTATGAGTCTCCTTCTGTTATGTTCGAGGTGTTTGTGATACAGTTAGCTACCTGGCAATCATTAATGTCAGAGAGCAAGAAGTCTAAACCTTCTCTGTCATTTCCTTATCCTTTTACACAGCCAGCTTTTACAATAACCTTCCTCTATTTATGAACACCTCGCCAATACCCTCCAAATCAATTGACTCCTCTGCCTTAGCTAAAGCCCTTAATTGCTTCGTAAATCACAATAAATTTTGTGCTGAACACTGAAAAGTAAAGTTGGCCTTGGTTATTTCAACCTGGTTTATTTAGGAGGCACTGGCTTTAAAAGCAAAGGAAGAAATCCATCAAAATGCCTGCAAGATTAAGGAAATCACTATAACTTGTACATGCACAGGTATAGATCTGTGTGATTTTGTTCCAAAATGACACGTAAACATAAACCTTCTGTAACTGTGGCTGTTGTACCAGTTTCCCACTGGATGTTTTTTTTGATCAGCTTCACTGATCAGGGACTGTAGCTCAGTTCAGGTTTTCCTCCTAGGCAAATGTACCCCTGCTCTCTGCCTGGCTGTCTGGGAAACCTCGCGGCTGTTACGGATCTGTACTCCTCTTTATTGGCTGTCGGCTGGAACTGGAGCAAGGAGAGAACTGTGTGCTGCATCTGCTAATCAGGCGTGGATTGTGTCTCTGGAGGGCATTTGCAGACTGAGATGAACAAATATTTATACAGTAGAATGGTGAAATTTAGTGGCTCAGTGGTGGAGCATTAAGACAGTGACAAGGTCAGGGACAGAATTCAGAAGCCCTGGCTCTCAGGTTAGCACTTCAGATGCAGCAGAATGCTTTTTTTTTTTTTTTTTTTTTGATGGTTTGGGGTGTTACTCAGATTGTTAATTCAGGTGTTAATCTCTGGGTAAAAATTTGCATCTGAGGAACCCTTTTGACCTTTGTGATTAAAATCCATTGAGAAAGATAGTAGGGAGGAGAAGCCTATGGCTCTTTTTAGTGCTGAAGTTTTTCAACACATATGAAAAGAAAAAAAAGGAGATTTACACTTTCTGTGAGGATAGGAATGGTTTGGATCCCTCTGTGACACAGGTACATTTTACCCTTCTTTCTGTGGCCGTACGTGTGTCGGTGCCACTAAAACTCCTCTGTGCACACTGGCACGTTGATATGATTTTGGTGCGATATGTGGTGTGGATGAGGCATACCAAACCCAGAAATGCAGGGGGGAATAAATGGACTGTTTTTTCTGATAACACATGCTCACCTGCGCCAAGTTATTAGCACTGATGTGCCTTGTACTGTGGAAATCCTTAACTCTCTTTACGTGTGTGGTTAGTGAAGTATAGCTGTCTTATCTGGGGAGTGCAGATTTAGCCAGCAGTGATGTTCTTCTCTGCCAAATAGACTTCCTTTTTTTTTCTTTTCCTTATGAAAGGTCTTTCCTTTTGAAAGTTAGAAGTCTTCCTTCACTACCATGAATACCCAGAGAAGCTCTGTTCTCTGCAGACGGGATGGTTGCCATCCTCCCGTTGGGGCAGCTCCTCTGGAATCCAAGGTGCTGCATCCATGGCAACACCTAGGGCTCTGATCTGGAAAGATGTGGTTTGATATGTGGATGAACCGTGCAGATTGTTCCTTCATGGGCCTGGCCTGAGTTTGCTGCCTGTCTTCAGCGCCGGCTGTACTCCCCAGGGCAAACAGCGACGCTGTTTATTGCTGAGGCTGTGCACAGCAGACCCATCTGACTTGCAATCTGCACACCCGTGCTAAACAGAGATGCTGCTCATCTCCACCACGTCAGGGTTGTTAGCTTAGAGGGGGGATCTGGCTCAAAGCCCTTACAAACGGTTAGGGGAGTGCAGAGGACTCAATGTTGTTTGTGCTGCCAACCCTAAAGAGCTGATGGGGAAGGATTTCAGAGGGGAGGGTCAGCGAGTGCTTCCTAAATGCAAGCAGAGCTGATCTGTAGCAATCACTGCAGTGGTACCAGCTCCTTCTGTATGCTTTCCTGCATCTGAGAATTTCTAGGAAAGAAGCAGATTTGCATCTCTTCCTCCTCCCCTCCTCTTTCTCCTGCCTGCTAAGCTGCAGGTGCCACCGCAGGGGCCATCACATGTGCAGAGTTTCTGTGTTCACAGGGAATGACAGTCAGTGGACCTTCTGCACATCCCATTTTTTCGTTTGGCAGCAAAACCACTCCCTAAACCACGACAGCTTGAAACCTAGCAGGGAGAGTTCAGGACTATCACCAAATGTCATTTCCTTGGTAATAAGTGGATACATGGGTCATCCAGGGCAGACAAAGCTCAGCAACAGAGCCTTATAAATCTTCCCTTCCAGTCACACAGAGGAAAGGTTTGGACAAGGCACATATCTCTCCTATCTATGCAGTTGGCCAACAATGCAGATGAAGAACCATTTCCATTAAGAAGAAAAAAGAAGATCAAACCACAGCCCTTAAGTCTAGAACTACTAAGGACTGCCCTACTCTTCTCATTTAAATGGTAAAAAAGATGCCTGAATTGCTTAGATGCTTTAGCCTTTAGACACATCAAGATCTTTGCAAGTCAGGCCCTTAATCACACACCTAGTTGCCTGTCTGGGTTGCTTAGAAATAGATACCACAGTCTTCTCCTGCTTCACAGGGCAACTCTGAGGAAAATAGGATTGAGCTGTTGTGCTGTCAGTAGCTGTACAAGCATTTTGACCATGGGAAGTTGTTTTGGAGCCTGCCACTTAGAAGTTGCACTGGAGTGTTCTTTGTTGGCCTGCCTGAGAGCTAAGAGCTCCTAATGACACGCCTGGAACAGGGGCTGCCACGGTGTTTTCAACACAAACAGCCCATGGTTCCACCCTGTTGCCAGATCTAGCAGAGAGTTGTTGCTGTGTGTGTTTCCTGATGTGCTGACAAAGGACGTGCTGTACTTTGAAATCATTCTTGTTTTCAGTTTTTCATGGTAGGGTGCACTTTTCTCTGTGTAAAACGTACCGCATGTGTACTGTTACCCTCCCTTGCTTATATATGACGGATGATCACACGCTGGAAACACAGCATTGTCTGTTTGGGTTTTGATATGAACCTGGAATTTGCCTGAAAAAAAACCTTCTGGTTTTGTATTTTTTATTTATGTCTACGATGACAAAAGAGAATGCTGTCAAATATCTCTCATCGTGCTTTGTACAACAAAAGCCTGTGGTAAACTGTTAATGTAGTGGAAAAATAAGGAGAAAAATATAGTTGGAAGGAGGTAAGTTCTTGGATTATCTAAACAGACATTCCAGAGCTTTTGCTATTTAGCTCTTCCAAATCACAAGTTGTTGTACTTCTTTCTTTTCCAAAATATTTTTCAAAAAGATCAGAAAAATGACAGAATCGTTGGAGCTGGAAGGGACCTCTAGAGATCATCTAGTCCAACCCCCCCACCAAAGCAGGTTTGCCTACAGCACGTTAAAAAAGAAAGTGCCGCTGTTGAAAAAAATTACACCTAAACTTAACTGATGGCCTTGGGTATTTAAAAAAAAAGGAAAAAAAATCACAACAAGGAAAAAAAGCAAAAGCCCATTGCCCTCAGACCCCCAGGTTTACTTTCATTTTTCACCACATTTGAACAAGATAGGTGACTGGTGTGACTCTCTGACCTGGTCTGGCAGTTGACCTGGCAGTTGCTGAGAGCCGTGAAGGGGAAATAATCTTTTTGTATCAGTGGAACAGTCAGTCTTCCAGAATAAACCATCAACTGAGTTGGAAACAATTAAAATCATAATGTTCTAAATTATGCAATACTGCTGCAAGGCAGGGTGACACGCAAATGTCGCTAAGCAAATGAAATAATCACTTATGTATGCAAAATTTGATTATTCTCAGAAATAATGTGCCTGAGCTCGCCTGAGACCCTGATAATTACAGTGTTCTTTGTTTCAGATTGCTCAGGAAAGTTGTGTCTGGGACAGCAATGATTTTATTCTTGAAGAAAATGCAATTAATTCTCTACAGTCTGTGCAAAGCACTGAATAGATGTAAAATTCTAGGGAGACAGAACAATTTTATGACGAGGTTGTTCCGAAAAAAATATTTTAATGAATCCATGCTTCAGACTTTCCTATTTGCCTGGATTTCTTGGCTTAGCACAAATGCACAGCAGAACTGTTGGAAACAGATGTATCATGGGCTCAAAGGAACTCGGTGCATGTATTGGGCTGTTGCTGCAACCAGTGCTGCGAGTGACACTGATTTCACCAGGTTCTGCAGAATTCTTTGACTTGTGACATTTTAAAGCTCCCAATGAAATAAATAAATGTCTGTCTGGTGAGTAACATGGTAGAGTTTCAGAAAAAGTTCCATTTGCAAAACAGAATATTTCTTTTTTCTTGCGTTCCGTTGAGTTTAGGAGCACTTCTAGGTCCTTTGGTCGTGAGATCAAAAGTATCATAGGGCCACAGGACTTGCCTGCAGATAAGCTAAATGAAGTCTCAAGTGATGGTGTGAATTCATACAAGAGGCACAAAGGTCTGGTGCACACATTGGAGAGCGATCTGTAATCTGTCTGCCTGGACTGGTCGAAGAAACTCTGATGCTCAGCAGTTCCCCCCACTGAAGAAAGCTTTGAGGAGGCACCCGCAGGTGACATGTGCACTGCTGTGTAACTGTTCCCTTTTACTTCCCAGCCCTGCAGCCATTGCCAGCTGTGTTTAGTAATAAACACGTGATGAATGCCCTTGGCTTCGCAGATTGTTGTGTTGTAAGATGCAGCACTGTAAGATCAAGGCAGCTTCACAGAAACTGCAGATTCAAATCTACCCACCCTGTTAACTGGAAGCTTAGGTGGACATGGATTTAGAACAGCAGGTGTTGTGTCACGCTGTTTTTTAGTTCTGGGTGATGTTTATTGGCAGCCAGTACTACTGGGAGTTCAGGGCACGTGCACAACCAGTGCAGCCAGTCTCTTCTGCATCTCTCCACTGGGCTCTCCTCACCTACTAGCTGGGGAGGTCAGTGCTGCAAAAAAATGCTCTGTTTGGGATCTGATTGTATGGTTTTGGCACCTGCTTTCACCCTGGGAATATTATATTGCAGTGCCTTGAAATATCTCTTCTGATAGTAGTCTTTAAATTGTATAAAGAATTTATTTTGGCTTACTGCAAGGGCAGGCAGCAAACACCTTTTTTATCTCTGCCCCCCCCCCCCCACGCCTCGT
>VWZY01004708.1:0-14314 GCA_013399075.1 Chloroceryle aenea
GATTCCAGCAGCTGCATTTCAAAATCTCCTACCCACTATGTCAAGGCCTGCCATGGAGTCATCAGCAATTGCAATGCCAAATTCATTTGGCAGTGCTGTTGACTGAACTTAATTCAATTGGCATTATAATTGTAGAGGTATCTATGCCTACAACGAATGTCAGTGACTCATTTAAACTTAGTTTGAGATAGGGCAATAACACACCCCTCGTTTACTATTCACTGTAGAAATACCAAGCGCAAACCAGTCTTCTGCAGAGTTTACAATCTAGAGAGAGCAGCAGATTCTCCTGCAGGTGGTAGGGAGGAAGAGAGAAGAGTGATCCTTCTGCTCATTTGATGTATCTACTGTTAAGTTTAAAAAATTGTCTTCTGGAGAAGGTTCTTTCTTTCCTTCACCTGTTTCAGGTGAAAAAGATGGCAAACTTCATAGATATGTAACTTTTAGCCCTCAGAATAAGGAGATAATGATGTTTCCCTGTGTAATTTGCTCAACAGCACAGGTTATATGGAGTCTCAGGCATGTCCGTGTTGGACAGCAATCACTGCTGACGTTGACATTTCTGGGAAGGGCACATTACGGAGCAGTTTGAAAAATGTCTGTTTCTCTTAGCCAATGGAAATGTGCAAATTTACAGTGACAGTTCAAATAGCAGAAGTTCTCATTTCCAACAAATATTTCCATTTTGCAACGTTCAGCTTGCTCTCAAATTCGACCTTTTCCTCAGAGACCATACAGTGCAAAATGAAAAAAAAAAAAAGCAAGAGAGAGCCCACTTAGAAACACAATTTTCCATTAAAAGCAGTTTTAATTAAGTATATTCCATCAGCCTTTGTTGCTTCTGACAGTCAGTAAGTGATTCACAATTTATCTTAGAAGCACTTTAAGGCATCCAGGACACCTGCACGGAGCTGGATATGTGTCAGCCACATGAAAGACCTTTGCCTTCCTGAGACTGAAGCTGGGGCTGGGAACAGACACTAGACATGTAGAACAGTATCACTACCCTCAGTTAGACAACTCTCCAAATCTCTATAATTTGAAACAATAAACCATCCCATCTGATATAGTTATTAAGGTGCTGTCAGAGCCTGATAAAGGAGAGAGGTCAGTGCCATAGTGCTCTTGAGTCTCCCCCTGTATTCATAGAATTGTCATAGAATCGCTGAATCATTTGGGTTGGAGAGGACCTTTAAGATCATCAAGTCCAACTGTTAACCTAGCACTGCCAAGTCCACCACAAAACCGTGTCACTAAACACCACATCTACATGTCTTTTAAATATCTCCAAGCATGATGGCTCAACCCCTTCTGTGGGGTTGAGTTCCAATGTTCCCACGCTTGACAACTCTTTCAGTCAAGAAATTTTTCCTAATGTCCAACTTAAACCTGCCCTGGCACAACTTTAGTCCATTTCCTCTCGTCCTATCACTTGTTAGTTTGCAGAAGAGACCCATTCTCACTTTGCTATGAACTCCTTTTGGGTAGTTGTAGAGAGCAATAAGGTCTCCCCTCAGACCTCTTTCCTCCAGTCTAAACAGTCCCCAGTGACCTCAGCCTCTTCTCATAAGACCTGTGCTCTAGGCTTTTCATCAACTTTGTTACCCTTCCTTGGACTCACTCCAGCACCTCAGTGTCCATCTTGTAGTGAGGGCACACTGTTGGCTCATTTCAGTGAGCTGTCTATGAACACCCCTCAGGTCTTTTTCCACCAGGAAAATTTACAGTGACTCTTCCACAAGCCTGTAGCATTGCATGGGGTTCTTGTGACCAACGTCCAGGTCCCAGCACCTGGGGAAATGGATTAATCTGGTTGTTAGGGCTGCCTATGTATGGCTCAAAGTGGATTCAGAGGAGACAGAAAACAATACAATAGCCAACGGCTATAGTGAACGATGTGCCAATGTCTGACTTAAGCCAAATTGGGAAGAAAATAACTTCAGTAGTTGGTATGTAAATATTACTGTAAGTCAATTACTCCATAAATAGTGGACAGCCCAAGCACATTTTGCTCTCCTGCATGGCAGTGGGCTGCACACCAGGATCTCCCCTTGAGCAGGGACAACTTTCAAGGTTACTCCTCAAGACTGAGAAATTCCTTGATGTAACAGATTCCTGCTAAGTGATTAATAGTATGCTAAACTTTGATATCTTAGCTATGTGATATAAAGCATGGATTGCTCATATGTAATCCTTTAGACAGAAACTGTTGGCCAAGTCTGGGACTAGGACTGGATTTAGCTGCACCTAGACTCTTCTCTGAGAGGGAGTTTAGAAAGCAAGGGTGTCCTTTCTGAACCTTGTGACTCAACTGGAGGGTTGACCTGACAGCCTTGCCTAACCCTGTCCTCTGTGCAGTAAATAATCAAGTGTACCTTGCCACTGGATCTTGTCAAACCACTGCTGCATTTATTATCAAACTTTGTTAATTTGCTGGTTTATGTCAATAAACATATTGCTCCTTCTCTCTTACGACTGAAGTGTGTCACTCCATCCACGACACACCCTTTTGTCCCCTCCTGATTATTTTACACCAGAGCAGCCAGAAATTCCTGCACTGGCAGCTCCATGCCATGACCTCCAGCAAGTGCTGAGAACTGGGTAGGTGGCTTACCCACAGTCATTGATGCCAAGTCCTAGAGCAAGAGGCTGTTTGCAATCCAGACACCTGCAGCAAGAACCAGTGCTCTTCTGGGAATGTTCCTAGCACATGATGTGCAGCCTCGGTAAGCATGGCAAGAAAAAAAGTGAAGTCTAGTGTTTGGCAACCTGGTTGTGCAATAGGCTTGGGGATAAACGGAGTGATTAACTAACAACCATCTCCGTGTAACTCTCCTTGAAGCTATATAAAGACAAGAAGCATTAACAATTTTCTGAGCCAGCACTACTGGGTTTTTTTGAGTTGCAGAATCACAGAGGCAACACTGGAAAGCCATATGCTGGAGAAGGAAAGAAGACAGAATAACATAATATAGAATAATACAAATGGAATTTGCTTTGTAGAGTATTGGGACCTAAAAGATTGAAACCCTTTTCCATTTTCCTTATTGTACTGCTTTGGCTATAATCTTTGTGAAAATATGAAGAATTGCATCTTTTCTGTTGTGACCTGCCAGTCAGTGTCAGCAAAGAGTTGTTGGGCTGCCCTGGATTTCTGGGCTGCTGCTTCAACTTGTCCATTTGTGATGAAAGAAAGAGTTTAGCCATGTTGTGTAAGATTTGATGTTAAAAGAGCATGGGGGATGAACGATCTGAACTTAAATTTTAATGTGATAACAGCTGTAACTGTTAAGAGAACTATTTCTTTCCTACATATTTTTTAAGGTTTAATGAGGAAGATTTTTAGAAATCCTTTTCTCTTTTATAGTTGAATTATTACACAGAAGTTGAAAGTACATAGGACTTCACATGTATTGAAAATTACGTACCCAGCTGCATTGCTGATGTGGATCATTGAATTACAACCAGCCTAAATGGGCTCCTTGATTTTGCCTTATCCTTTTACTCCTAGGCTACACATTTTGGACATGAATATCTGCTGGCATTGGAAATTTACCCCAGTGAAGAATTTGACCTTCACACTGCAGTGAGACAAATAAAATCTCAGTATTGTGTTGGTGCTTGGTTTATTCCTAGTGGGGTTTTTTGTAATTTTGTTGTTGTGCTTTTTTTTTTTATTTTTGCTCCAGCGATTCATTTATGAAAAGAGATGATGAGATTCAGGCTTCTGATGGTATTTCCATTACCCAGGAGCTGAAGTACTCTGAGCAGGCAAGGACTTGCATAAAGATAAACATATGTACCCAAATTTAACGCAAATACTTTAAATACAGGAAAATATTACAACTTCTGCCCTGTGCTACTTACCAAGTAGACCTTCTGCTGTGGATTTATGGCTGTTGTCACAATACTTTCTTCTCTAACATTTCTCAGGAGAAAGCTTTTTAAAGAACTAAATTAATTAAATTAATAGAGTGTTAAAGTAAACATATTATCCATACAGATACGCACATATATACGTGCATATATGTATAATCAGCAACCAGTTCTTCTAGAAATTTGATCTAATTCCAGCAGATTAGATTATCTGATCATTAGTTTGGTCTGAGTTTGAATCTCCAGGGTGGATGGAGGACTCCAAATAACATTATTTTTTGAAAGGGCACCAGCTTCTCAACCATTCACTGTCATTTTCTCAAATGTGCTTTCAGAGAGTCATATGAAGATCTTCCACTCCAAATAAATTCAAACCCACATGTCAGTTGCCAAATATATTATAAAAAATAAGGGAATTTCATGCACCAGTCTTTTTGAGAGTAATGTGCTTATACAATTGCTTGACTGTTAGCTCAGTGTTTTTCAGTATTTGTAATGCAGCAGAATAAAGATCATGTTTTATTCTAGTTATGAAATTTTAGCTATATATTATTAGAGACTTTAGAAGTAGTTTGATGTACTTGTAAACAGAACATGGGTCAAAATGAGTAATGTTTTGTCATCAGTGAATTTCTGCTGCTTCAGAAAAAGTGATCTTACCTTCATAACCAGCAATGATCTTACATCTTATATCTTCAGATGAAACTTGGTCTCTTGTGGCTATGCTACAAAAGTGATACATTTTCCTAGTTGCTCTATCAGCAGAATTTCAGTTGCCCTGGCTTTCTCTTTTGCTGCATAATAAATAAGAAGTGTCGTTCAAGTTTTATTTTTCCTATTCATAAATAAAAAAAATCTCATTCTTATTTGGTGTGGAGACGCTTCAGATGCTTTACTAACATTTTATTGTCTGCCTCAGTAACAAATATGCTGTCTATCCAGAAACACTGTGGCTTCCATTAGACTGTTCTATTCATTTGATTCAAGTGGACAATAAAACATTCTGAATGACAGCATGTCACTGATGACTGTGGAGCTTTAAAGAAAAAACACTCTGCCTCCTGCCTTTTCATCAGTTTTCCTATATCTGAGTGTACCCTCCCACCCCACATTGTATTTTAATGGAGGCATAGCCTTGTTAATACATTTCCATTATTTTTTAGTAATTAGCCCACTGTAAAGCCTTGTCAGATAAAACTGATGACAGTTTTTTCCAAAGGGGAAAGTGGGTACCCAGATCTCAAAGATTAGTAAGCACCCTGCTGTTGGGAAATGTTGGTTAAATAAATAAATAAGTAATTCTCCAGTACTTGAAACACATTGGAAAACTGGGTGAGGTTCTTTAAAGGAAAGTGTATCTATATCTGTATCTATATCTATAATGTCTTTCTGCTTGGTGATAAAATGGCTAGTCTGTGACTCATAGGAGGGGTGTGAATTGGTAGAATATCTGGTATGGTAACAAAAGACATTTCTTTCAGCCATGTTGGAGTTCACTATGTTGCAGAAGCCTGTTACAAAGCAGCACCATTTATGTCCCCATTTGGTTTACACGATGCATAAGTCTCATGTGCTGCACAGGGATGAGATGTTATTTACATTTACTCTTTTTGGTTTGTTTTTTTTTTAATCCTCCTAGTCAAGCAGAAGTATAATCAACTGTAATTCTTCAGTCTGTTAATTAGATATGACCCTTCAGCAACTTTTGCCTGACATACATCTGGTTTTCTGGAGTCTATCAGAGGGATCAAGAGATACCCCTTCAGATATTTACATCATTATGTGATTTTCAAGGTAACCTATGTGATTTTCAAGGTAACCCAGGAAAAATGTCATTCTTTCTGAAATATGAGCATGGTTGTTTTGTTTTGTTTTGTTTTTTCCCCTGTTTACTACATATTTCTTCTATGGGAAAGGAATATTCCAAAGTTTATTAGAATTTACATTCCAAATGCTTGCATTTTGTTCCTTAATTAGAGAGTTGCTAGAGGCTGTTGCTTGCATGCACTGGCCTTATTTTTAGAAACTGGTTTTTGAAAACTTGGCCACAAGCAATTGGCTAGGAGGTTTTCCTGTGTGCTTTTTTAAGATGGATGACCTAACACAACATTATTACAGGAACACACAGTGCTCCAGTGAACACATCCCTCACGCTCTTAAGTGATGTTCTACCTTGTGTGCAGCCATGCAGACCCCAGCCTTTCTCTCCTGGAGGTAAGATCTATGGGACAGCAAGCTCTCTGGGAGAGGCAGCATCTTTTCATTTCATGTGAGCATGAGACGTAACATAATTGTGACATCCAGAAGCTGCTGCAACATTTCTAGGACCAGACTGTGAATCTCTGTTGTAATGAACCTTTGCTTACCCAAATGACCCCTGTGAAACTGGTGCTTACAATATGGACCACAATAAACAATGACAGAAGTCATAATAATAGTGCATTTCTGTGGCTGCCTCCCTTTTCTGTTACATGGGAAACGTTCAGGTACTACAGTATAGATACAGTATAGAATAGAGATATATTGTCTCTGGAAGCAGTAATAATTGGCAGCACATTCAACTAAATGAAATATCTTGTAGAGTGATGATAGGGTGTGCACAGAATGTTACATCTCTCCACCTCTTAAAATTACCTACACTATTTACAACATCTCTTAGTTGAGTGGGGATTTATTTGTGTTGCTCCATGTCCAACTAAATATTGGATATCATATCATGCAGTCCTGTTCCATCTCTGCATGAAGGTGCGAGTGGAAAGACATACAGAACTTTCTTCTGTGACATTCCCATCTACAGATACATATGATTTGATAGAAATAACCTTTCGTAATACCCACAATTTTCTGTAGTTCTAATTTTTATTGTGCCTGCTGCCTGAAAGATGATAAGACTTATTCATAAATTCACACTCCAGTGGTTTGATAAATATATAACAGTCTGAAAAGGAGTTTCTTGGTGCAGTGCATGTTATTCATCAGGTCCCAGTTTTCCTTGGTTTTGGTCCTAAGGTTTATTCTTTTTTAAAAATTTTCTTTTTATTTGACATTTTTGGCTGACTTCGCTGATTCTCTTCCTACCAACTGCCACAAGAAAAAATAGCACTTGGGACAACTAAAATTAAATATGGCGTGATGAAAAATATGTTTATATACCTTTATTATATTATCTCTTATTCTCTAGCTGACAAATGAGGAGGCGAGAATATTGTAAAGTGATATTCTATAGCAGGCACAACGCTTATCAGTTATTTTCCTCTGACCTTCTGCCTTAGAAAATTAATTCACTTGAGCTGTTCGTACACTAGAACATTAGGGAAAAAAATAATGTTAGCACTAGTGAACATAATCTCTGCAGGAAAGCCGGGCAATTATTCAATGGTCTAATCTTATCTCTTGTTTCATTTTTATATGGCAAGTCTACATTTAAAGTATTAGATATACTGTGCTTCTGCTCAGTACCATCAAACCACAGTAAATAAATGCTGCTAAGTGCCACCATGAGTGAAGGAGCTTATAATGAGAAGTGTGAGTAGACATGTGTGCCATTCATCATTCTGTTCAGTCCGATATTGGGGCTCTTTTTATCAGCAGTATTCGTAGTGGTGTCATCACCTCTGGTATAAATCTTCTGTCAGTGTCTGTCGTCCCCGTGCCCTATTAAACTCATGCTCTCACATAATCACTGAGTGACCTTTGGATGTCTTTCATTAACCTCTGACCTGAACCCCGCTGGCTTCTTGTTGGTAGGTAAATCTATAACATGACATTTGCTTATAACTCAACCTTTATCCTTGCTTAATAGTCTTGCCTTTCAATTTTATTTATTTTTTTTTTTTCTGGAGCAAAAAGATAGTTACAATCTTAAAGCACATCTTAGATTTCAAAGGTTGGACCACAATATTCACTTAAGTGTCTCCTAATAGACTTTCTAATATTTTTCCACTGCTGCTTCCTGTATGTAAATTGATTCAGGATGTAAGCCTTGCGAATAATATTTTTCTTTCTGACAGAAGTTTATTTTTTCTCAGATATTTTCTTCTTACTGTGTTCCTCTAATTGGGAATTAGAGATTAATTCAATTCCAGTTGTACAGCTGTACCACAGTTTAGCCTAACATGCTGGAGATGAGGGTAACTATTACACAGAAATGATAATAGTAAAAATAATGCAAGATTGTGTTCTCATGAGAATCAAGTGGACTAGAAAGCAGTTACTCCAGTGCTCTATGCTGTCGATGTCTTATTGCAAAGCCTTGGTCAAGCTACTTGCTTTTTCTATGACTCATTTACTTCACTTCTAAAATGGGCTATGGTAAAACTGTACTCTGCAGAATAAAACATGAAAAATGGCTTCTATTTACCTCTTTTGTGCTTGGAAACCAGACTGATGCTCTTATTAACCCTGTTCAGCTAAGTGTGTGTGCAGAGTTGAGAGCGTATGGAATTATATTTCTCCTCTTTCAGCCCTTCCTCCCCTCTCTCCCCCCAGTGAATGTGCCCCTAATTACAGTTAACTGTAATTAGTACCCATTAACTAAAATTCTTAGCGGTTATATTCCTGCAAACCTGTTGATGAAAGGGGCTCTCAGTGGTGAGTAGGAAAGTAAGCAGTTAGGATTTGTGCAAACATTGGAAGTGGGGGATTTGTGGAAATTGCAGCACATGCTGGTGCTCCCCTCGTGAGGGTTTGTGGGAGTGGCCTCAGTTTCTACAGGAAAATGGGAGAGAGTAAATGGATATGTTACCATAGTCCTGATGCAAAGTCCTGCAGTGGCAAGGAGATAAGGATAAAGAGAAGGCAACCATGGAAAATGTAATGGAAAGGCCATTTTCCCCAGAAATGCCTAATGCCAGTCTTTGCTTGGACCCCAGCAAACCTGGTGGTGCCTGTGATGTGACCTGGTACCTGGGTGCAAGTTCATCACGTTACTGGACAGGGATGTGTTGTGTCACGTTTCACTGGAAACGAATGTTATAGTTACAAGGAATGGTAACAAAAATTATATTAACTATGAGATACTAGAGTTCTCTGCATCTCTAGTACCAGAGATCAGAGTATAAGGATCAGAACAGTATTGTCCTAGGCAGAACAAAGCCCCTTCCATCACCATTGAAGAGTGAGGTGAATAAAATCACAAACCATGGAAATAGACTGAGAAAAAAAAAGGATTATATCTCTCTACTTTTTGTTTGTTTGTTTTTTAGATTTACTAATACGTTTGGAAAAGATTGTTAGGTGGAATTTGGCAAAGTGCAGCTGAGGACCTCTGGAAAAAAGTGGATTTTGAGGAGAAATATATAGAGCAAGGATCCTGTCCCTTAGACAGCTCAGTCCCACAGATCTGAGTGGGCTTTTATCTGGCTGTGCCAAAGCAGAAGCTTTCAACTGATGACGACAACTGAGAGGACTTGGGAGGACAGCAGCAAAGAAACACAAATGGGTCGTTAATTGTGTGACCCACAGGGAGCCCTGGAAGACATTAATGGGCATAGAGAGGCCATATTTCCATAAATGACCATTAGTCTTCTGCAAATGTTCCTTGAAAAGTAAAGGAATGATTTTCTCTCTCCAATTAATTGTCCTAGAAATCCTCCTTCACGTAATCTTGAAAACACGGGAGAGGATCAGCAAATGTTGCCAGATGTACAAAATGGCAGAGTAATGTGTTGCATAAAATGATTTTGGGTGTCAGAAACTGGATAGGAAGCCAAGAATACTACACCAACATTTGAGCTTTTCTACAAGAGGCGTTGCCAGCCTCAGGAGGGAGCACTGGATAATTTATAGGTTAACATTTTCTTTTTATGTGAATAGCATTTTTTCTCATTTATAGTTAATTAGGTTAAGCATGCATGGGGAGCGAGGGAAGAAAGACTTTCAGAGAGAATCTAAACGATTAGTAATTTGAATGAAGTCAAAGAATCTACTAAAAGAGGTAGCTCTGGAATTAAATATGTTGCTATAACAAGTGTAAGTATCAGGATTTTTTAAGGTTCTTACACTAATTATAGCAGCAGCATAGAAAGAGGTAGAGCATATTTACAGATTTGGCACATGGACTCTTTTCACAAGTAGCTACTTTTTCATTTTACTAGAGGAGGAGAAAGTTTGTCCCACCCTTTCACCAGTTTATATCTTTTTGCATACATTTCTTGTCTTGGGAGTTCTGGCTTACATACAGGACCAGTTAAGGTGAATTACAAAGTAAAATGAACATCGACTTAGCCACTGAGTTTCTTCGAATCTTTTTTCCTGTATAAAATCCTCTTGACACTTCCTGGTTGGCTGAACATTTTTTTGGCAGGCTCTGTGTGTCCATCTGTATGCAGGGAGTGGAACAGTTTCACTACGGCCCATGTGAAAATGTTGCACCATATCTAGAGCAGGACAAACTTTTAGGCAGACACTCACAATGTTTCAGGGTGTTCAAATCACCTGGGCTACAGTTAGATTACCAGTATATAGACCTGTCAAATCCAGTATGTTGATGGTGAGGATCACACAGTGTGCTATCACCTCCCATCTCCCACCAGGAGGGTGGAACATCTCTCCCTTTCATCACTGCACCACAGGCTCTCTCCCATCCTGATGCCCCATTTGCCTGACACAACTGGTTGGTTTCCCCCACATGCCTAGTTCTTTGCTACCCACATCCACTGGGTGATCCTCCGCACAGCTCTCATGGCCAGAGCTATCACCTTCCAGGACATCTGTGATGAGCAAGACAGAATTTTACAAGAAGGAAGACATTTATGAAAAATCAGTTGAAATACATTGCCAGCTGGAACGCCTTCCACTGTGTAATTTTTGCAAATGCTTAGAACACTTTTAAAATAATTTTCAGTTTCCTTTGCAGATTGCCCTGAAGTGTTAAGTGAAGTTTTTAAATGTAAACATACAAGTTCAGAGGTATGCACTTTTATCAAAAGGATCTGATGTACAAGTTCTCCCAGCTGAAGGACGTGCAGTACTTCTAAAAATCAGGCAGGACTTTAAGTTAGATACTAAATATACATTTAAGAGTTTATCTCCTGACACCCAAATAATTTAAGTAGTGAATGATTTATGATTTCAAGAAGTGAATGTTTATTTATACAGGAAAGGACTACTGATTTTATTGCACATGAGCAGTTCCACATGGAGAGTTATTCAAAGTAGTTTGATGTTTGTGCTGTGCCCATAAAAAAACAGTTTCTTTTTCTAGACAGGGACCTTTAAAATGAACTAAAGGAATTGAATGGTGAGCACCTGTGAAAGTCAGGGAGAGATAAGCACCTAATTCCCCTACACCTTCTAGAAAATCCCAGTGTTTATTGGCTTACCCTCAGCAAGTTAAACCTGAATACTGCACCAATTGTGCCACCGAGGTAGAGTCTTCAATTGTCTCTAACAGGTGACTCAAAGAAAGATGTACCCTGGGTTGTTTGGATTTACAACGGCTGCACATTTCTGTGTTTTTTGAAAGGTTGTGTGCAGCTGCTTCACGTGTAGGATATGGTATAGGAATGCTCAGCTCTAGACAGAAGTAAATCAAAGCTCAGTAGACACAGGTCTGGAGCCAGCCAGGAACGAATGTGTGCAACCCTGAGCTGTGCTACCCTGCACGATGCTGTGCTTTCACAACACCATTTTAGAAGCAATTTTGGGTTCCTCTGACATGACACCTGTCATATAATGACTTTAAATTAAATGCCTTGCCTCAGGTCATGCACAGAAGCAGTAGCAGGTGTGGTAGGAGAACAGAGGCACCTGACTTAGAGCCCAGTCACCTTCTGAACTGCAGACCTTCCCTCAGTAGCCAAAGGGAATACTTTCACGCACACAAGGAGAATTGTCAGAGAAAACAACAGTTTATCTAAGTGAACTTGGATAAATAGGTGTTGGCTGAGCAGAGATGGGGACCAGAGACCAGAAGTTTGAGTTCAATTCCTGATTAACTGCATCTGTGCCTCTGGCAACTCCCGCAAGTCCTTCACTTCTCCACCAGTCTTCAAAGCTAGGGCAGAAATCACTTGCAAAGTAATTGTGAGAATTAGCTAATTAATGCTAAGCAAAAGCTTTGCCAGAGACCTGCTCTGCCCTCAGTGGAAGAGACTGTGATGCATGATCTGTTTGGGGGTTGAGAACTGCTCTTGCAGCGTAGGGTTTAATTGCTCATCTGTTGCTACCTTTGGGAGGTATTTTGACCTACTGTGTGCTTGTCCCAGCAGCCCCATTGATCAAAGAGATACTGAAGTTGTGACTGGGGCAGCAGGAGGTGAGTTTAGGCATTTTGGGCTTCATCTATCTCCGACAGAGCTGCTCAAAGAAGAAGCTGGATAGGGTTGTACTGAAACAACAAAGGAGATCACTGCTGCCTGCAAAGCAGCACCAGATATGGAAGGGCAGCATGAGATCTGACATACCTAATTGCTGCACCTCTAAAGCATGTCCACAGTTCTCCATGCAGTGATCCTAGCATAGCTAGAAAGTGAACAGGGCTTCTCCCTCTGCCCACATGTTGGTTCCTACACATGGCAGGAAGGACCACAGCAAAGGATCCAGGTAGGGGACCACAAGACTATTAATTCCCCAATATCCCTTCTGCTGAGAGAATCAGTTCAGTTCATAGAGGGACAGCTTTGGGGTTAGGCAGGTGGACTTTGTGCAGCTGCTCCTTTATTTCTCCCAACAGCATCAAATGTCTTCTGTCCTGGTCTGAGAGAAGAAGGGAGGCAGGCATAGCATTCTGTCACTGGTAAAAACTACAGTACCCAAGGTGAGGGATTAAAAAGGGATAAGAAGGTCTGATGTGACATCTCTTCCTTTCAAGACCTGAACCCCATCATTGTCAGGTGAAACATTTCTTGGACTAGTTGGTTCTCCAGTCTTTGGGAAAGCCTCCTTCCCTTGCACCTGAACTATGTCTCTTCTCCACTCCTATACCTGTCGGGGCAGTGGGAGGTGCTGGGGTGCAGTACCATTCTCTCTGAAGAACTGCATAGCTCTGCACTGCTTCTGCTCTTTCCTCATGATATCAGTCTTGGAGCCTGTGCCAGGGAATGTACCAAGGCTTGGCTCACAGTACCATTCCCTTGGGAGATAATGATTTCCTGGAAGAAGTTGCAGGAGGTTAAAAATGTAAGAAGGACAGCATTTTTCATGCAAATGCTGTCTATATGGATAATGAGCTATCTGCTGGTAGTTTCCTTCTTTTTAGGGTGGGAAGCAAAGAAGGAGAACTGGACTTCCTGACGGACAGTTGTGAGAAGCCGGTACTGTTCAGTCATTTGCAAGCAGCTTGCAGACATCAGGAGTAAAGGTTCGTTACATCTCTAATTTTTTTCCTCCTTTGGGCAGGTGGCCTAACAGCCCAACAGCTGATCCTACTTTTTAAATTTAATTTTAATTGAATGCACTGCTAGGGATGCCTTAAATTGACTCTTTTTGTTTGAATTTCCTAAGGGAATTTGCCACAAGACCTCTATCCTAGTGATAACTTATTCTGGCCAATGGAGCCAGTGTGTATTTATTGTATAATTCTCTATCCCTTCTCTGGCTTCTGCTACCATGAACACCGCAGTTGCTGATGACTAGAAAATTACTCGAGTGTGAAGTGTTTCACTGTCTGTCACTTTCCTCATTAGGGCAGTGAGAAAATGTATCTACGACTCTGTCACACATAGCCCTCATTAGGTTAGCAGCACATTGAGATCATTGCCTTTTTTAAAGATGGCTGAAGGAAGATGGCTGGGTAGTTTGATGCTCCTCAGTAATAAGTGGAAGTAGCAAAACTAGGGCTCACTGCATCCTCCACTGAAATAATTGTATTGTTTGCAGAGAGATACAATGATCAATACAATGAAATGTTGCTGCTGGGGAAGTCAGATGGCAGTGCATAATCCCACTTCTCACTTTGAGTGGAGGGGGCAGAAGATGCTCGAGGTAAGACTAATTCATTGTGCAAAAGAGATTTAGGATGAGAACACTATCAGGTTTTGGCTCTTGAGTCTCCTTGTGCCTGTTAAACTGGAGTAACTCTATTGAAGGTAGTATGTTTTCTTTTGTGTGTCAGTATGAGCAAATTTAGGTCTATCAGCTGTAGCTCTAACTGGCAGCAATGAGGGCTACCAGTGTGATCCTAATTCACACCTTGAGTAGTTAGCCAAAGTAGCACTAATCAATATAGACCTGTTTCAGCCATTCCCAGAAGGCTAGATTTAGACACTATCATTTCCAAATGTCCATGCTTAGTTTCTGCTTGAAAGATGTGCTAAATGACCACATGCCTTCTCTCTAACTGGTGCCACTTTCTTTTTAGCTCACTTCTTTTTCCTGAGCAAAGAGTACCTCTGCCTTCCACAATGGCATTTCCCCTGAAATTGGTCCATCAACTCCTATATGCTCTAGGAAGAGAGGTAGCTATTTTCATGCCTGGAATTATTTGAAGAAAGCAGGA
>VWZY01004708.1:14347-92953 GCA_013399075.1 Chloroceryle aenea
CAATAGTATCTACTCTTGAGCTGCAACATAGTCCAACCACCACAGCAGCTACATAAGCCTACCTGCAGCAGGGCCACAGTGTTGAATGGGGCCATTGTATTGACAGGAACTGCAACGTGTTTTTTCTGGACAGGGTGCTTCTGAATACTGCAGTGCAGCCTAGTCTGCTGTGGCTGTTATGTGCTTGCTTTGGTGCAGTCTGTTGCTGTACCAGTTTGGTGTGGGCATAGTTTAGCTCATTTAATTACTAGATGATGTTAACATTCATAGGTGAAGGTTTGCAAGTCACACTATGTATAAAATAGCACAGAAAAAAGTCATTTTACATGAGGATCTTTTATGTTTTCAATATAACGTATTTCTGCTGTTGATTGCTTCTATATCATGATCCCAAAGATCTGAAAGGCAGTTTACACATAAAATTTTCACCCACTGAGTCTTGATAGAAATGTGGAGGACAATGTCTGGTTGCCACATCAGGCCTTCAGTGCTGATGATCCATCTCTATTCTGCCATGTAAATGTTCATTCATTAGCACTGGTATAGAGGATCAGTGATGTACCATAGTTGATTAAGTTCATAGCAGATACGTATCCCCTAAGGATAAGGTGATGAAAAACACTTATGGTCTTTTTGCTTATTTAAGGTTGATATCCAAGTTAAATTGGATATCAAGTACTTGACTTGCTCTGCGTATATTTTCTTCTATTCCATATACATAGGATTCTTCTTATTATCTGCATTTACAAATTCAAAGACAATTAGTACTGAAACAAATGTTTGAATTTTTATTTCCCATAAAGTTCACATTTTCTTTTTCATTTAAGTGGGACTTTAATTTCTTTTGAAGAAAGAAGAGAAATGTTAAAAAAAAAAAAAAAGTCCCTCATGGGACTGAAGGCTGAAAAGAACCATTATCATGAAATAGAATATTTAGTTCCTAGGCTGGTGAATCAAATATTTTTTGAGAGGCTGAGACTATGCTGGCAGGTAGAAAGCAGCCCCTGATCTTTCATCCATCTGTCAAGGCTGCCAGCGCTGGGATGGCTGGGTTCTGGTATATCGGTTCTTTTTTTCTTGGCAGTTGAAGCCCAGGTTGTGTGCAATGCTGAATATTTCTAGAGGGTAGTTTGGTTTGTCTGCTCGATACCAGCCTGCAATGTCACTACAAAGTGCTGACAAACCTGCCACACACCATCTGTTGTGTCCAGCCCATCTCGGCAGTGGGCTGGCATTCAGCTTGCTCTACAGCCAGTAGTAGGAGCTCAAATTTTCATCTGAGCCAAGTTTTGGAGCTACCTATACAGGAGCCAGGTGCTGAGTGGATGTTAAGGAACACATGAGCTCAAGAATGGGTTGAAATTCACATTTAAAACATAATCCTGTAGTCTATGTGAAATAAACCATTGCAGTTCTAAAGGTATAGGTGTCCTCATACTAAGAATTAGCAGTCTGAGAAAGATTAGCTCTCTCAAATTCCACTCATGGAGCAGCCATGGGATAGGAGCCACTCTCATACGTTTTGCTCCTTCATGTCAGAATTGCACCACTTTGGTCATCAAGAAAGCTGGAGTTGTGACTGCAGTGCTTGGTTAAAGGGTAGCTCTGGGAACCTCTCTCCAGCTCTCTTTGCTATTGGTACATTCGCTGAAGACCAGTCTGTACATCTCTACATCCAACCCTGAGCAGTATTTCACATGACTCATCCCAGTTTACCAGTGTGAATAAAAGGTTTACACTCTCTGTCAGCTTTATAATTGCCTTCAGTTTTATATTGGCAATTAGGTTCCCTTTCCACACATAACTCATCTTCAGACACAACAACTTTTCAGGAAAATAATTAATTTATAGCAATATTATTTAGTTCATCCAGCTTGCTGGTTGTGCCTTATTAATGCTTAGGTGCAAGACTGGTTTTCTTCATTCTGACACTTATTCTTGGAGTCTCAATGAGCAATTAGTTTAAGAAACCTGTCCTGGGGAGACAGAATTAATACTAGAAAAAAACAAGCCCAAACCTGTAAATGTTCAACATGTCTGGAATTTTGCATATTCTCTTATCATTACAGGGTACATTATTAGCTAACAATTTTACCCAAAATACATATCGGGTATTAAAAAACCACCCCCACCAAAGACTAATAGCTTTTTCTTACTGGTTTTATAAGTTAATTTTAATATTTTTCATGTAAAGTAAAAATATAACATCATATTGCACGAGATCAATCAGTGTCCTGTTTATAGATGCTTCAAGAGTTGTTTGTGTGGTTCTGTTTGTGTTAGTTGGGGTCTTTTCTGTAGAATGACATTTTGATAAATAAATTTCCCAAAGAATAATTATCACAGGAGTTTCCATTTGAACTTTCAAAGATCTGGTGGAATCAGTTTCTTCTTTTTGTTAGAGCTGGGACTGAAGACTAGGTTATTGGTTTTTTTAACATCTGTAAACTATGCAATAACTTCTGCAGTAGGAAACATAAATAAGTAAAAGCAATTCATGAAAACATTATACGTAACATGACCCGAACTAGTATCTCACTAATGTGGATAGAACCTGCTTTATAGAACTATATCTTAACCAGGCTAATGACTTAATGATTATTGATTAGTTCTGTCCACTGTTCCAATATCAGTTGTTATTGAAATAATCTCCATATCCCTCATTAAACATGCATCGGTTTCCATGGGAATCCATTTTTAAATAAGAAGTGCTATCTGAATATTATTGGTTTCACTGGTTGTTCAGGCACTTGGTACTGTGGTCGCCCAATCTGTCATAGTTAATCAACTCTCATCTCTTAACACTGGCTGCAGTTATCAATGAGTTGAGGATTAATATTCTGGGCGAAGCAGATGATAAATCATTTGTATATAATTAGTGTACAGCAAGGTTACAGCTGACATGAATTTTTATCTTAATTATGAGAGAAATTTGTTCCATTAATTTAATTTAGTTTGCATGAGTGGCTAGACACCTAACAAAGTTAATCTTACACCTGTCATTACAACATTAAGGAGAGTCTCATTTTCAAGCTGTAGACACAGATACTGTAGCATATAAGGATAATGTTGCTCATTCTGATGTGAAAATAGATGATCGTAGACAGAAGATATAGAGCCTACTCTTTTTAAAGTCTTCCCAAAGGATTTGTGTGAATATTACAGAGATTCAAATCCACTTGCCACCATACTGAGTAGACTAATTTTCCCTCAGTCTTCTGTTTGTACTTCCTCGTGAAAAAAATATGAAAACAAAGAGAAGGACTTTCCCCTCATTTTTATAGATATGTATTTTAATTACTTTAACATATACATACAGTTAACATGTGACAACACAGTGGCACTTGTATGACATGATATCTGCATTATTAGCCTTGAGTGAGGAAATATGTACTGCCTGCAATCCAGCCTTCATATTTATGTGAAAAAGAATTATTCATAACTTCATCTACTACAGAAATGGCAATTATGCAGGCATTTCTGAGGTTGCGGCACACTGAGTAAACCAAAATTCTCTGTTAATTATCCAGGCAATTATCAAGTCTGATAGATAAATCATACATGATTGATAGATAAGGTGGAGCTGTTTGGGTAACAGGATATGGTGTTAGTTATTTTGCTGATAATTAACCAAGCACCTAAATGAAATGAGACTATTTGTGGCATCCCTTATAAAAATGTTTATCTTTATAGATTTGTTGATTATAGTTATTTTATTCTGGTAGGATGACTTCGGGAAAAAGAAAAGCCAATACCCGAGTCTTTTTACAGCTAATGAGATGAGACTGAATACAGTGGAGAGAGAAACATAACTGAAAATCACATTCTGCACAAGCTCAAGTCCAAACACATATTTGTAATACAAGCCACAATCTCCTTCACATTTGCAGCATAAAAATAACCCTTGAACAGAAACATTAATTGAACAGTAACTCAGATTAATGTTTTGTAATATTAGTTCACAATTATTACTCTCAGCTAGGGTCAAGAAGTATATAGTTGGATATTCACAAAGAAATGACTGATTTAAAAACAAAGAGCTCTAATGGAATTCAATAGCGCTTTTCAGTCATTCCAGTTGGCATCTCTATTACCTGAAATGATTCACAGTCCATTATGGGAGCTTCCATGCTAATAGAATGTCTATCTTCTGTAATACAGACACATCAGGGCACTAACTGAGAATCTGTCACAATGAATTTCATCTAGATTTCACTTCATCTCTTCATGGACTGTAAAATTTGCTCTTGTACAATGCCTAAATTTACTGTGGGTAATTGAGAGAGATCTATAGATGCAGCACACAGTAAAAAGCAGTTTTCCAAAGATCTATTGTAAATTGTGCAGATTTGGTTCAGCTAGGAAAAGATTATGAAGTGCTGGACACCAGTCTCTGCTAATTAAATGTTTTTGGTGAGCTCTGAAAATATTTTGAATGGATCACAGTGAATAGAAAAGTGAAACCAGCAGCTTGGTTAAAATGCCTCTCTTGCAGCGAGAAAGGCAATAAAAAAGCTCTTGAAATTTAAGAATCCCCAAAAAGAGGTAGGCAAATGAGTGAAATCAGGCTCCATTACCCCTTTTAAGACTTATGGATCATATCAAGTAGACCTAAGGCATTTTTTTATCTGTCTTATGTTTACACAGTGCAAAGTGGGATATGACCCACTTTATCTGACTTACTCCACTTCTTTAGAAAAACCTCCTTAAACAGGGCAGGCAGGTCCATTTTATTTTTGTGATTGAGATTATTCATCCTAACTGAAAATGTTGCTGTTAAATTCTGTGCATGAACTGTTGATAAAAAATTAAAATAACGTTTAATGCGTGGCTCATTTTTTTTTCCCAGTTGAATACTTACTGCTCTGCCCATGAAATAGATATGCTGAGCATTTCAACCATTTCTGTCTTTTCTTTATTTTTTTTAAAATAATACTTTTTTGTTTTGTTTTGATGGAAACAAAATTATTGGTATCCTTCCTGATTACAGACTTTAATATTTGTTAGGCAATTACAATTGTGATATATTCTATAGTTTTTTTTCCTAAGCAACAAACAGAATAATAGCATCACGCTCCACTGCAAGTGAAGTGATCTCAGCCTTTACATTAGGAGAAAATCAGAATGGTATGACTGCAGTTCATTACTGAAATAGGTAACTGATGAACTGAAAAGACAAAGGGCATTGTTAAATGAAATGTCATTATTAGAGCTGCTCATGTTTAACAAATGTACTGTAAGTTAATTCAGTGGTGTTTTCTCCAAAGTTCTCTGTAGGATGTTCACCATTCATGCTTATGTTCCTTACAACTTCAAGGTGTTTTCATTTTCATCGTGGAAACAATGCTAACTAAATCTTAAATAAACACCAGTTAAACTGTTGCAAAAAATGATACCTCGATTTTTATCTGAGGTTTACCTCTAGATCTGCTGCTTACCCACTGATATCTGGAAGACAAGCCTTTCTGAATGTTTTTAATAGTTTGGTTTTGTTATGTTTAAATAAATGCCTTGTTTTCCTTGAAGGAAAATGATAGGTAAATTCCAAGATTCATGGGAAAAAGATTTAGTCTTTAGGCTGCAATTCAGCAATCTATGATTATGCAACAAAGCACTTTGGCACGTGTTTAATGTCAGGACCTGAAGCATCTGTTTTAATATGTTGCTGAACTGGGGCCTTAAAGTACAAGCAGAATCTTGGACCTCATATTTTAAGAGCTGTGTAAAAGTGGTATTTTGATATTAAATAAAAAACATATCATACTTTCAGCATCTGTGGGAAACTGCTTGCATTGCCCTGGAGGTGATAAAAATAATTTATGGACCTCAGTATTCTTCACAACAAGGAAATGACCTCAGCTTTGGCAATCTGTGGTAGTTAGTGAAGCTTTTCTGCTACATTTATGAATTTACTTGAGCTACACATTCTTTGACCTGCGTTTTAGATTTATTGGCAGATACATAAGTCACAGTAAATAACCTAAAAAGCAGCTGATGCTGTGTGCATTTTGTGCATGGACTGATTGACAGATTAAGGGCTGCTTCTTCACTACTGATTGAAACTTGTGCCCTTCCTTGTTATAAATGTCTGCTGAGATGTCCTGAAAATGTTTTGACCAGAAATTCTAACATAACTGAAAGAGTAAAAGCATATTCAGACTATAGGACATGTACATATGAGCTTGAAAGAAAAGTATGTAGTGTTGCATGCCACGGTAAGGGCAATCAGACACTTGAGAGCACCTTGAAGCCCTTTCTTCTCTGAGCAGTCCCACTGGCTTGATACTTCTCTTAGGAGCAGGACTGCAGAGTCTGTGTTACTGAACACTAATGACTCAAAAGGGGAAGGTGGTGACAAGAAAGGTTCCTCTCCTTCTGCTGTAACTGTATTGACATTCAGATCATCACTGTTAATAGCTGAGGACTTCAGCCAGAGCTTGATAATATCTTGAACAAGTTTTTAAATGAAGATCTGGGCCTTGAGTGACTCTTTGAGTGTGTTGCATAACCATACAGGATTGAGTAATTACCTTGGTATGTGCTGGAGAGAGAGTCATGCTGGGTTTCCTCAGGTGGATCAAGAACTGAGCAGTAAATAAGGGAAGTGGTACTGTATTTGATAGTCTACCATCTGACTGGAAAACACAAACCCCACAAGTATGTTTTTTTCATGACATTGCAACAATACTAAGATATTAATGACATTAAGTAGATATCCCTAATTGCTTCTCATTCCTTTTTCACTTTAGGCAACGAACTTAAAAGTTACAATCAAATATCTATACTGACATCTCCATCATTCACCTGCTGGAAATTGGAAAACAAACATCCTCTCTTCCATCCCTCCCCCAGAAATGAGATTAATTTAAAGTATAAGGTAGGTCTGTAAAAGTTTGCTCTCAATCTCTTTGTTCTTGTGGCTTTAAACTGGAATCTTATTATCCTTTTCATGCAGCTTTTTTGGCAGTTAAAAATTGACATTATAAAAGTTTTAAAGCAACCCATGGTGTTATGGTTTCATTCTCTCAGATGTAGCGCAAGATAAGTAATAAAGAATAACAGTTTACTCACTTGAAACTGAGCTTCATCCTCATCTGTTCAGCTATGCATAGGTTTTAAGTACGGATGTAAGAAAGCAATGAGAACAGGTTCTATCTGTTCTACTGTTTCTATGACCAAAAAAACAACACAAACAAAATAAACATGGCAGGGATTACAAACAGCTATGGATGAATTAATATTTTCGTTACCTGAATGTGCCACGGGTGATCTGTGCACTGGAAATTAACCTGATACTGTCTGAATATGCACGGAGCTCTATGAGGTCTCTGCAGCAACACCATCCAGCAGGCGAAACACATTTTCTTGCTTTATTTCCACCTATTTGTTTAACTTCGCTGCCATCTGCTGTTAAAGAAGGGAATCTGTCCCACAGGCCCGGGAAAAATCTGTGATGTGTCAAGGTATTGATTTCCATAGCCCTTCTAACTCTACCACATTTTAATGTGGTGTCCTTTAGGACAGGATGGAAACATTTGCCCATAAGGCTTGTGTCACACAGGACACTGTGCTACCGCTACCCTTGCCAGGAGTTCTTCTAATAGACTAGAAGATGCTCTGTTCCTGATAAATTAAGTGTTAAAATAACCACAGGCTAAATCTGAAGCAAACCTGGCCCCTGCTAGACTGCTGCTTGATGCCATCCTATGCATGCTTATACTCACCCAAGGGCACGGTTTATCACCATCTTATTTTGTGAAGACTCCAGCAACACCAGCTTAAGTAACCATCATTCTTTGTACAGATTTCCCTTCTGCATCTCCCCCACCACCTTTTGCTCTAGAGAGAAAGACTTCCTCATGTTCCTTTTCACAGCACTATTGCCCTATGTTCCTTCAAACAGATTCTGAAAAAAAAACCAAACAAATCATCTTTTACACCTATCTTAAAGGAATCTAGAAGAACAGCTTGAAAAGTAATCAGTAATTATAATGTTTCTCATTCTGTGCAGTCGAAGCACCAGCAATTTATTGGGCTTTTCTGATTTTTTTTTTTAATTACTAGAAGGCTTGGTAATCAATATAGCTGCAGAAAAAGCATGATACAGTCTATCTCCCCTTATGCTTTATCAATGAAATTGCAGTTCAGCCCTGATCTCAGAATATCTGTTGCTTTCAAAGCTGAGGTATGAACTACATGGCAGAAAATATGTAGCTTGATTTTCAGATACTCTGCTATGTGCAGATCTAGCAGTTAGAAAAGTCTTATTTTGCCTTATAAATTGGGTGAATTTGATATGGAGTTCCGTTGAAAAGCATCAGAATAGAACACTGATGGGCCAGTTTCCAAGTAGAACAACATCTGTTAGAGCAACTGAGTTTGAATGAAAAGGTATTAACCAGCATTGGGCTACCTGTTAGCACAGGAGTGTGTTTGGTGGACAGAATGAATTGCCATTATCTCATCCAGATTGCCTGAAAAACCTCTGTACGAAACATGAAACAATATCCTCGTGAAAGAGTTAAGTAAAACACTTTGGAAAGACGTTGGGCGAGAGCTGACCAACATCAAAGGCCAGAGAATTGTTGGTGTTTTTTTTTTTTTATGTTTTATTTCTCCATAAAGTGTTTAACATAATTGCTCTGACTCTAACCCTTTCACCATGCTTTTCTTCTTTTCTTTGGTTTCTCCTATGAAAACAGGGGATGTTCTCCTATGAACATCACCTCTTGCACAACTGCCCAACATATGTGCAGGCAGACTTTCATAAACTGGTATCTCTTCAGAACTGGCTCAACATCTGAAATTCTGCCCCTGCTGGCAAGTTCATGGGAAATCACTGGTACTTCTGACACTGTCGGCATGAGAGCCACTGCTTGCCCATCTCACTTTTGAACCTTCAGTTCACTTTGTCTTACTGAAAGCAGACTTGGCTTTTCTTTCTCTCAGAGATGAGCACTGACCTGCTTTATCTGAGCAGCAGTGAAGCATGCAGCTTCACTTCATACACAGTTCCAGCAATAAAGGCAGATGAACCCTGATGTGATGTTCTGATATAGTATATGCAGCTCATTTTATCCTACTTTCTAAATGAAAAAAATGCAGGATTTTTCTATGCTACACAAAGGGAGGTGTATAGAAGAAGGACTGACTATAAGCCAGACAGCTAGGGAAGCAGACACTGACAAGAAAAGAAAATGCATTGTCAGATTTTTCTTTAAATATGGAGAAGAAAGGGAGCTGGGAGAGAGTCTAGCCAGAAGATAGGAAGACAGAGGAGTGGTTTTATGCTCCTTAGAACAATAGGCAAGGTAAAATGTTAATTATTCTCTCTGTGGAAGTCGCAGTTTCTGAATTAAAGGGTGCATCTGTATCTCCCCCCTAGAAGAAGTTACTGGGTTTGGTCACTTCTGCCCCACATAGATGCCAATTTATAGCATTGCTGAGTGCTCACTGCTCAGCTTCCCAGCAGCCCTCGGCTTCCCAAAGTGAAAGGAAGTAATTTTGGCGAAGTTCTTATACAGGGAATGGGCGGGTTTATAGGATGGCACTTAAGTTTACAAAAAGTCTGAATAAGACAAGCCACATGTCTCTGCAGTCACAGGTCATCACAGCCAGGGGTACAGAGCTAAAGTACCACTAAGTTCTAAGAGCAGACCCAAGAGGTATGAATCTGAAGAGGTTATAGTCCCTACACAGAGGCAGATTTAGGAGAGAAGAGGTAGTTGCACAGCTAGTTTTTATAATAAGCAAAAGTAACATGGATCCCAAGAAAGAGGGCAGCAGCTGGAGCTTTTAATGGCTGCTTTGTGAAGGAGCTGCCATTTTAATAGCCATTCCAAAGAAACTAGACTGGACAGCATATGGCATAGCCCAGGTGTTTGTGTCTGTGATTTTTTTCCCTCATTTCAAAAGTTGTGGAAGTCACAAGGCATTCTTTTCCATCTTCAGTTTCTAGAAGGTATAGTCACTGATAAGAGGACATGCTTTAGGGATATGCAGTATAACTCCAAACATATTACTTTCAGCCTTTCAAATTCACAAGAATATGAACCACTGAAGACAGGGGGAAAATTGCTAGGAGAATTCTCCAACAAAGAGACCTCATTAGCCTTGAACTATAAAAAATTCCAGCACAGTCATGGGAGTCAGCCAAACTCTTGCTTTTGAGTTGATTGATAAGAAAAATGGTAACAATCTTAGAAGGTAAATCTTTGTCCTATGTGTCCCTGCATAAAGGACATGAAGCTGTGTAATAAGGCATTACCAATTCTCCCTATTTTTATTAGGGGCTGTGCAATAATTGATGTTTGTTTAAAGTGCAGCTCCTGGAATCAAGAGCTTAGGGGAATGTCTCTGTTTTAATTAAGAAACAAACAAGAAAGATTTTCTTCATTTTGTGGTTGCTGGAAAGAAATAAATCTCCAAGGGTGCAAAAGCCAATAGCAGATAGAAAAATCCTTCATATCGATATATGAATTAGATATATTAAATCACCTGATTTAAGTTGATTACATTATTTATGGAGACTGAATTTTTAATGTTCATTGTTTAATAACACTAATGATGCTAAACCCGAGAGGGGATTTCTTTTTTAAAATGACCCATGCTTTAATTAGCAACAAAACAGCTTCAAAGAGATCCAAGTTCAAGCAAATTGATTTCTTTGCAATAGCACTTGTGAAGGAAAAACAAGCAGGTAGCTCTGATAGCTGCTGTATGACTTCAACTACACAGGATATGCAGTATAAAGATAGAGCACGTATCCATGGCTGTTTCCAAACTGATTTGCCACGACTGACATTAGATGCTTGAGGTAATGTTAATAGTATCACTCTGTGGCACATAGAAAAGGAAATAATTTTGTCTGGATGAGGTAATTGTAATAGTATTACTCTGTGGCACATAAAAAAAGAAAGAATTTTTTTCTGGACGATGTAATGGTAATAGTATCACTCTGTGGCACATAGAATCTCCGATCTGCCAAAGAGGAATCTTCCCCTTCTGCTATGTGACATTAGATCTTTAGCAAGACTGAACTACAGATATCTGACTGTAAAAGGAAGAACACCCCCCACCCCCGAAGTTAACTCACAGTCATAAATAATAGACACCTTTCTGGCCACAATGGACATCTGGTCTTGCTGTTAGAAAGGACAAAAAAACATCCCCAGTTAGTGCAGGCTGCATTTTGTCTCTGCACAAGACAGCTCCTTCCAAGCTGCAGGGAGTGCTGAATCTGATGAAGCTGGAGGAGACTGTAACCCTACTAGGTGGCTTTTTAACAACTTAGCTAGAACCTGAGTCTTCTGAACTTGTTTCTTTCTTACCTTCCACCTTTGACTTCTTGCCTTCTAAGAAGCCTTAGATGTCTTGTACAAATTGGAAGCTAAGGCTTTTGGAGATGGAACTTTTTTCCTCCCACATTCTTTTGGGCAATAATGGACCTGTTTTCTAAATTACCATTTAGTATGAGTGATTTTTCTCTGACTCATCAACGACTGCAAACTTCCTTAATATTCCTCCCTGCACAAAATAGCCGACTTACCAGTGGAAGTTTCTGATACAGTGTGTTCAACATTTTAACAAACTTAACACTTTTAGACAGCATCACAGGCTGAAGCTTTATCATCTCACTGGTGGGAGATGGTGGAAGGAAGCAGGGCATACCACTTTTCTTTCAGGATAATCACCATACACTATGTGCAGATTTATTCAGACGTGCTGCACCGTTTTATGCCAGGTGACATTCTGATGATTATACTTACACTTTGGAGAGATGTTACTTTATTATCTGATTAAGCAGAAGATTCAATCAATATTATGTGGACCAGGCTCATATGATAAATTAAAAGAAAGAAAAAACCCAAACAATTTGGTAATGGTATGACCATGTTTTTCATTATTTATATACTTGAGTCCTATACAATAGTTAAGAACTTTCATGGTTCCCACATTCTTGACCTTTATCTAATTTTTGGCAAGGTTCCCTGAGGTTTAAGGATTTTGTACAGCATTTGAAGTATGAGCAAGCTAGTCTGCACAATCCATAGCTTTAGAAAACTAGGGGTTTTTCAGACTAGAATTCCAGAAAGTGTTTTCTAAGCTTACTGTAAATACTAAATGCTTCTATTAATTCCTAACTAAACTCACATTAATTTGCCCTTGAATGTTAATGAAATGGGTGCCACCATCATCATGAGAACGAACCTATTCAGAAAGATGTATTTTATTTGTTACCACATTCAGGTTTAATTTGTGCTGAAATTAGCTATGATTTGCAAATTATAGTCAGGTTAAGATCCATCCCTTTTCTTTACCTCTGAATAGCTTGAACGGTAAAAGGTAATTCATTTTTCTTAATAATTGCTTCTGTGGAAAGATCTTTGAAAAGACAGCTAAGCCAAGTTTCTTGAACACTGTAAGAAAATACTTGGATCACATGCAGAAAAACCTTGAAATGTCCAGTGCAATAAAACTTGGGACTTCATTTCATGGTGACCATAAAATCTGTTCCAAAGCCTCCTAAAAAAATGGCTCAAAATAATTCAGAAAGTGATTGATTCAAATTACAAGAACTTTTCAGTGATTTAAGAGACAGTAGAGAGAGGGTCATTGTCAGCTCAGATTTGTTTTCAGGAAGTTCACTCTTGTACTCCTTATGCATAACTGAATAATGAATGAAAACCCATTAAAACATATTAAAACACATCGAGACAGGCTTTCTAAAATACAGCCTATACACCACGAATGTATTTTCTCATGACAGCAAAATATAGTGATGTGCCTGGTGTCACCAGGTGGTGCTCTTCCACCATTTGTCAAAGTGTTTGCCTTCGTGTAAGCAAGATTTTATTCTTAATAAGATATGTTGTTTCAGTGGCAGTTTTGGATTTTGCCAGAATCTACTGCTTAGAAGTAGTCTGAAGATGGAAGGAGTAAAGTGAACAGTAGCAAAATTTGCTTTTCATTTAGGGTTAAGTGGGACTGTTTCACTTCAGAAATCACAAATAACTCAAGTTAAACTTGATGTCTGCCCAGGCAGTATACGGCCAATTTTTTTTTCTAGAAAGCTGCATTGTAAAGCAGCTTGTAAGTGGTTCTGGATATCATAAAGGTGTGTCATTAGTATGTCATTATCCTAATAAGACAGTAGTATAAAACAAAATAGATTATTAAAAGTTCACATTTTTCATCCTTTTTTTTTTTATTAGAAAAGGCTGTAGATTATTTTAAAGTTAATTAAGTTAATTGTTGATGCGGTGCTTGTAATTCACAGAAAATACAAAGACCTATTTACTTGACGAAAACAGGACTCAGCTAAGTAGGAATGTGTTTGCTCAGTACTCTATATGCCTTTGTACTCCACCTTGGGCCTATTTTCCTTTTTGCTTAACTGTGTTTAAGCTTACACTTCAAGTGCTTGCCTTTTATCTCTTCTTTCCTGTCTTTTCCACCTCTACATCACTGATATTTTCCCTTGCTCCTCTTACTACTTCACTGCCTTTTCAATTCTCTTTCACAAAAATTGACACAGAAGAAGAAAAAAAACTCCTTCACCTTAGATCATCTTTCTCTTGGGAGTGAGGTGTACCTGTGAGGAGTCTGTTACTGGTTTAGATTATCTGTCTGCATTGGCAAATTTAACTGTTCATTCTTCCAACTATTTTAACTGAAAAATGTGCCATACCACTATGACATGTAGAAGGTAAAGTCTAAATCCATGTATTTTGCCTAAAAAAAATCTTAGTGAAAAAATACACCTCTCTGCTCCTTTTAGAGTGTTTGGTCCAAAATAGACAGTAATCCAACAACCTATGTTCTTTGAATGTCAAATAAATCTTAAAGTGTGATTCTACTTAGAGAAGTTTTACCTTTTCAAAGTATATTGTAAGCTCTTGGGCTTTTTGATTTCCAACATTTCCAAATCAGATTTTCTCAGTCTAAATATAAAACTGAAACAAAACATTTCTTCCCTGTGCTAGCATCACAGACACAGCTGCGATCTGAAATTTAATATCCTGGCCAAAATAGAGGACTTTGTCATGCACTTACAGTGCAATTGTTCTCATTTTCTTTGTACCTTCTCTGGTAAAGTCTGATGACTTAGACCTAATTACTTGTTCCATGGATGATACATGAGTCAGAAAAACCTGCTTCATTCTTCCATAGATTAATTTCTCTTGTCTGTAACAGCAACAAATGCCCCAAGACTTTCAAAGGAGATGTGTAACGACACTGTCCCAGACAAACTTTGGTGTGGTAACTACTCTGTCAGGGTGCACTGTGCCCATCCTTTCCTGTGCTTTGCCATGTGTACCCATGTAGAAACCAAGAGACTTCTCAGTAACCTAATTTTCAAAAACAGCACAGTAGGCCCTCCAAAAATCAAGCCTCTCATAAAGTTTCTCAAAAACTGAAGTACCCCAAATGACTACTTGAATATCTGACCACAGTCAATGAGTGATGTCACCAAGATCATGACACTGCAAAAGAGAAAACTGGTAAAAAAAAAATAGTATTAATCAGATACTTAGTTATAATATTCTCTTTTTCTCCAGACAGACTGCTATGACAGAGCTTGCACAGATGAAACTGTAGAGTTTCAGCCATCAATTTTGTCAACTTCTGTCATGTAGACCAGGAAGGAGCTGTGTTATTTTGGTTTGGTTTTTTTGTGTGTGTGTGTGTTTTGTTTGTGTTTGTTTGTTTTGGGTTTTTGTTTTGTTTTGTTTTGTTTTGTTTTCTTAACAGAACGTCAGCATTTTCAGTATTGGACTGCCTTGTCATCTAAAATTTCCACAGGCCATAAAGTTGTCTTTCCTCTTCCTCTTGCTTTAAAAAGGAGCTATTATGTGGCACGTCACTAACTACATCACCAAGAAGCTGGCCATGAACAGAAGCTTCTTCTGTTTTCTCATCTATGACTCCCACCTGTACTACCTGTGTTTGCCTTGGGTTTCATTGGGATGAACTAACAGCTTGGTAAGTGAGCTAAAAGCGTTTGCGTCAATGTTGCCAATTGTAATGAAACAATATTAAAAATGACAAAAACATCATTTGTCTTTCTGTCTCCCTGTATATTTTAAAGTATTAAATGCTGAGAGTATGAATCATTCAGAGGACAAACTGAATAGGTTCTTGGCTGGACTGTACTTTCCAGATGTCATCAATGGGTGTGATAATGGGAATGTTTAAAACATCACTATTTAACATTATATGTGATTGATGAAAGGGCACTATACCTTGCAAAACATATCAGCTTGTTTGATGGGATGCAATGGTCTGCTGCAGCCTCTAACACAATGGCTACTGTAACAGGTCTGTGACTTTTCCATTTCACAGTGCAGAGAGTCTCACTTTCACAGACGGTAACTGGGAATTTGCTGTTGCCTACTAAATGGTTCCTTATGCCTGCTACATCTAAAGCAATAAATGAAGGGGAGCTGGATATCTGCAAGGAGATGTGATACTTCTAAGACTAACAAAGAAGAAGAGTAAATGTGCACAGAGGAAGATCCTGCTGCTGTGCCTGTCAGTATTGCAAATTCCAGAAATGTAGATGAAAACCTTCATGTCAGGAATCGTTTCATTAGGGATTAGGATGGAAATGAACTCTGTGTTGCAGCTGCCAGGCAACAAAATGGGTTGAAAACAAACTTCATCCAAGATATGAGCCACAGAACACAAAGCAAAAGTTGACATTGACTTTGGAAAACTTGGGTTCAGTCTCCTACAGATGGCTCCAGCTTTTCCTTTAACCAGGAATATATCTCCGAAGATGCTGTCATAGCATTACTGAGCTTCATAGTCCAATGCAGTCTCTGAGATCCTTTCCATTTCCTCCAAGATCTGTCTGTGACACTTTGTTTTACAGTATACATAAAAGAACATTGTACTCTAACAAAAAGATGCTGTACAAAGAACCATTGCACAGGGAGTTATACTTAATTTTTCTTTATTTTATCAATCATGCAGAATTGATGGAAATAAATCTTTTAGGCCTTCTCAGCATAGAAACATTGGAAAATTACTTAAGTCTATCCATTTATCTAACTGTGCCTGCCCAACAATGAGTGAAGCTATTGCAGTTATAACCCCATCTCATGTTTTAATTCTTGTTACAAGAAAAAACAAATATGTGCTAAAACACAGTGTGAAAACTATTGCTACATTTTCAGTGGTGACCAAGTCCGATGTCAGAAATCCAGGCTGAACAGCCAAATGAATTGTGTGGTTATAAAAAAAAGGAGGAAGCTCTTTATCTCAGCTTCATGGGGTCAAGATTAATGAAATAGAAAAATCAAGACAGGATTGTTCAAAGCAGCTGCACCAGGAGACAGAGCGTGCTTACCTTCACAGATCAAAATAGAGCAGGGAAAGGGAAAATGAATACTATAGCTGAACCTGCTAGAGATTTGCAAGAACAAAATCTAAAGATCGGAAGGAAGGGAGGTTTTTCTTTTTTAGACAGTACCCCTCTTGGGACTTTTTTTATACCCAACTGGTATTTAGAAGATTGATTATCCAAATGTCATAGGGGACAATGGCTCTGCCTGGATAACTGGGTGAATTTGCATCACAATCAGGCACTGGGAAGCAATGCCTTTGCAGACTATTTTATTGAGGTTCAAGTCTTCAAAGATGAGTCTTAATGGCAACAGAGATAGAGATACATTTTTCCATTTTTATGCCTTTCCTAATGATATACCAGGTGAAGGAAAATTCCAGCCTTCACTGTAAAGGAGTAAAATGTTTCCAGTCCTTGTGATCACATAGGAAGTAGATTAAAAGAACCTTTTACTTTTCTCTAAGTATATCATTTCAAGCCAGCTTTGTGATTTTGCATGCCAGTTGCATGAGTTTTAAGGTCCACAGGAGTTAAATTAGCCTTCCTTTACTATGTTTTAAAAAGCCAGAGAAACAGTTAGCATGTTCCAGCATAGGTTTGATCTCTCCCTTGCCTGATATTCAGTTTTTACCTAAGTCTCTAGTTTATACTACCCTTGGCTTTTTATTTATTTATCCTTTTTCTTTACAGAAAGGATAAAAAATTCATTGTTTGAAAATTATTTTTACCACGATATCATGGCTCAAGAGGCTTTCCTCCTAGTTGATGTTTCCATTCAGTAGTTATATGATGACCTGCTCTGGCTGCTTTGTCTGAAGGTCATCTACATCCTTTCCTACAGTTTCAACCCTTCTTCTTGTTCTTGTTTTTTATTTGTTTCAGTCATCTTCTCTATGACAATGAAATTAGAGCCGCACAGTTCTCTGTGAAGAAAAGGCAGATTGCTCTGGTTAGCGTATTAGCCTCTGGGGCTGCATAACTGTTTTCTGCAACTCTAATTAAGATGTGGCCTGTGGTTACACCAGTACGCAGCCTGAGAAGTCTGGCATATTTTTACTTTTATTATTGCTGTTTTGATCACTCTGTCAGGGCAGTGGTTGGCATGGACTGGCTTGTGTGTGCTCTGCTGCCCTCCAATGGATGGAAACAATGCTCTGGCCTGGCCTTTCTTGCTTCTTTACCTCCCTGAGATGTCTCTAGACACTGTCTAATGCAGAGTTTATTTTTGATAATGCATGGTGAAGAGCCTGAAAACCGAATACCTGGGGTAGACTTGAAAAGAGACCATTGTCAGGTATTTCCAAAGCCGTAGGTTAGTTTACGGACAGGCTGTTTCGACCCAGTAAATCCTTGTGCATCAGTGTAATTTTATTCATGAGTCCAACATGTGTGAGTGACCAACCATTATCTGGGCACAGCTTTCCAGCCCGTGGCCATACCAACACCCATATACCTACCATGCAGCAGGGCCTGTCTGGTGCTGGCAAACCAGGATGGGAGGCCATGGTCCAGCACACCCAGTCCCTGCCAGCAAACAGCCATCTGCCCTCCCAATAGGACTATACTTAGACAATGGCACCATGGCGTACTCGCTGCCAGAAGGCCAAGGTAGCACCTTGGGGGTGCCAAGGTTCCTGAGTGTGGGATCTGTGTGCAGGACAGCAAAAATACAGTTAAATCCCCCATCAGCTGTCAGGTCACCCAATGAGACCCAGATGCTAATGAGGAGTGTCATTGCCTTGTGGGGCATGAGAGGCCGTCAGGCACCTCTTAGGGCACAGAGCACTTAGTGACTTGTCCTCCATGCTGGTGGGAGGCCTCAGGTCCCCTTGCAACAGGAAAAAGAAAGAGAATAATAATGAGGAAACGGGCAAACGCCAGTCAGTGAAAGAGGGGAAGTGCCCAGGAGCAGCGGGTGTGGGCGGGGAGGAGACGGGCTGAGAAGGGAGCTGGGAAGCAACGCCTCCGCAGCCCAGGGGCACTCGGGGGGGTCCAGGAGCGCCGCCCGCGNGAGCGGGGCCCGGTAGGGCTGTGGGCAGCGCCTGTGTAGGTCACCTTCTGTGAACTATTGCGTTTCCCTGTCCCCTCTTCTTGCGAAGCTTTTCAAGTTGCCGTAGGAGGGAGAGGAGAGGAGAGGAGAGGAGAGGAGGAGGCTGGTGGAAAGATTTTAGGGAAGAGGGGAATGGCGAGGTGGGGAAGGTGTGTGGGTCCCTGCGAGGGAGACCCGAAGCCCTTTAGCACTCTCCGGCCTAGGACTGAGACATCTGTGTGCACTGTGGCTCTAGTAAATCATGTATGTTCTTGGACCTGTGGAATTTCATTCTCTAACGTGGGGGCAAAAGCACTCTGACAAGGTTGCTGTGCTGATAAGGCTTTGGAGCACTGAAACTATTCAGTCTGCTCATCAGAGTTTACTTTATATTACTGTTGTACTTTGAGTTTGCTTAAAATTATGGTACCCCAAAAGTGGAATTCCACGTGCATTTATCTTCTCTTTGTAAAAATGTTATAGAAGTGTTAAAATGAGGTGTATGATTTTGTGAACCCTGAAAGGGAAAGAAGTGAGCAAAATGGGGAATAAATTAACTATTTTACAGAAATAGGAGCAATCTCTCTGGCTGGAGACAAGCAGTGGAGCAGGAGCTTGCACAGCAGAAACTGATTGAAGTATTTAACTGTGTTAAAAAAAAATGTTAAATCCGTGTAGACATGCATTATCTCTTTAATGTCTTTCAAATTAATGACCAAGTTGCTAATGGAAGTCAAGGTTTTCTCTGATATGTGGTCTATGTTAAGTAAAGTTTGGAAAACATTCATATGAAGAATGAAAGAAAGATTCTGAATTAGTGATGTGTTGTTCTTTTGTCAGGTTGAAACAAGAGAAGATGAGGAACAAAACATCAAGCTGACTGAAATTTTGGAACTGTTGGTGGCTGCTGGGTATTTTCGAGCCAGAATCAAGGGGTTATCACCCTTTGACAAGGTGAGACCAATGCAATACTTTTAGAAAGCTTTTAAGTATATGAGGATCGCTTATTTTTGTTAGTTAGTTTAGCAGTTCTAGGTGACTTAAAAAAAAAAAAGACATAACACCTGAGTCTCTCCTCTGTAAGTAATTCTGTAAATAATCCAGTTTCAGACAGATAGGACCTCCTCAGTCTCGAGAAACAATTTTGTGCGGCAAGGCCTTTTTATAAAGGAGACAATGGGATGCAAGCTAATTTCTGGTGGGTGCCATGGCCTAAGTTAGGCATATAGATGGAATTTTTCCCCTCTCATAACTGCAGTTAAGTAGCTGGAAGAAGTTGATAGATGGAGATAGCACAGTAATCTGAAAATGAAGTATCCATTAATGAGATGGGAAGAAATACTTGACTTGAGAGGCTCTGTTTAAGAATGAAACAGCCTAGTGAGATTATTTTGGGGCTGTTTTTAAATATCTTTAGAATGTCACATACGTTAACCTTTCATTGTCCAAAACAGGAAGTACGTGATCTGACAATGAGCAAAGTTCAGGTTGAAAAGAGACTTCTGAGTTGTTTTAGTGCTGACACTCTGAGTAATTCCTGAACCAAGGTTTGAAAACACAGAACTATGGCAGCCTTGAAATGCACTCTTTGTTTTCTGCTGTATCTTTGATTATAGCTCAGCCTTACTTTGCAAGGCAATTTTAGTTTTCTCAAGCTGCTTGGTGTTTGTGACCTGAGCTGGTCAGGAGATTGCACGCACACATGCAAAGTAGTTTCAAGAAGACTGCCTTAGGATGTAATATTGTTGCATTTATGTGTAGAAATTGATGCATCAGGTTTATACATGCCTGAATGCAGTTGCAAAGTTACCATTTCAGGGCAATGTCCAGCCTTTGCAAACAGGAGCATTGCTATTGAAAGGGATCTAGCCTCTAGTATAAGAGGCATATTGGTTTAACTGTTTCAGAGGCGAATGTGAGAGGGGTAATGTGTTGGAAAACATTGTACAGAATACCCTAATTTGCTGTGTGATATTCCTAAATTACTCCATGTTTTAATCCCTTTTTTCTGTTCTTTACCTTTGCATACAAGATTCTCTTTAAATATTTGTATAACTTATGCAAAGTTAATTAAATAGTTCAGGAGTTGCTTAAGTATCTGTAGGAATAGAAGGCCTGAAATAGAGATTTCTACAGACCTGGGTATTTCCATTACTATGTTGATACTGTACCTAGTACTTGGTGATGCAAGCAAAGCATAATAGTAGCAAATATATATATAAAGGTAAAGAAATGAATACAAAAATTACCATCCTTGATAGAATTTTGATACGGTCACTGTTAAAGATGATGAGATGTAACATACTTTTGTGTTTTATTTATTAGTTTGTTTTTTTGTTTGGGTTTTTTTTGGGTTTTTTTTTGCTTTTTACTCTGAGGCATGTTTCAAAACTAATATATAAAGCTAAGAGAGGATTTTAAGTTGTCCCTTACTGCTGGGTTTTTTTGTACCATCCTGTATATGTGTATTGATGTGGAAGTTGGTAGATGTATCCTACATACATGTATTTCAATCTGTATATAAGAATACTGAGGATGGAGGAAATACCAAGCTGTAATTGCTAAAATAAATAAAGCCTTTACGGTGTATTTTTGGGTTTACCTCTAAATCAAAATGGAACTAACTGTGCTGTTGCTCCTTTGCTAGGTGGTAGGTGGCATGACGTGGTGTATCACTACTTGCAGCTTTGATATCGATGTTGATTTATTGTTTCAGGAAAACTCTACTATTGGTCAAAAAATGTAAGTTGATTAAATGGCAAGTGTGGTTTGATTTATTTTTTGTTTGTTTTGTTGTGTGTGTGTTTGTTTGTTTGTTTGTTTTTACTTCTTAGAAAATAAGAAGTGGGCAGGGGGAAGTTACCTGATATGTGCTTATAAGAAAGATTTTTAGTCCAGGCTTCCTGCTTTTCAAGACCACCAATTTGCAAAACATTGCACTGGTTTCTGGGTTACTCAAACTGTAGTTCCACAAATTCTAAACCAGAAAGGAGCTTATTCCAAAAAAGGCAGCACTATTCCCCTCTGAGCTGCCATGTTCTTACATCCCTACTAAGCAGTGAAAGCATTTATGTGGCTCCACATCAAACTGGATTGGGAACTGATCCACATTAAAACCTACAAAAAAAAAAAAAAAAGATAAATAGTTTTAACATGAATCAGTTCCTGGATCCAATTCTAAAAGCAGCTGTACAGATGCTTGTGCTGGCACGAGGGGATGATGCAGAGGCCAAAACAAAGGGCAGAAAGGGAGACCACACTGCTGGAAACTAGAGTGCAACATTAGAAGACCTTCCTTGAGATCTCTGTGTGTGCAGTTTTGCTGGGTAAATAACCTCTGATTCTTCTTTATGGTTCTGGGTTGGAATTGTAGGCATCGTCAAACAGAATTTAAAGCATAACATTGCTGGCAAAATAGTTACCCACCCCATACTAAGGAGGAGTTATTTCCTGAGTGACCTGATGAGACCATTTTGATTTGATTAATTTATTGTGAATGGAATTTGAGCTGATCCCAATATTAGGGAGATTAAAGATTGGTTATGCTGAGAAAGGGAATTATATTCTAAAGTAAGTTATTTCTTTATTCATTTCTGTGATAAAAGAGCAATAACTAAAATTCTCAGGAAGTAAGAGTAGCTTGTCAAGTTACAGTTGTATGAAGAAACTTGTTAGCTCAATGTGGTTGAACATCATTCTGTGCTGTTTTCTTTAGAGTCATTTAACACTAGCAGGACTGTAATATGTTTAAAAACAAAAATTTGTGGTTTTTGCTGCTAAACTTGAGCACACACAAATCATCATAGATAGCTAACCACATAAAGTATTGTTAAGTGCACAGAATTAAATAGAGACTAAGCATGAAGATGGTGATGGTAGTTTTTGTAACTGCCAAGTTTTTTGTAATTGACATCTTTGTTATCATTAAGAGCAGGTGGATAGGAAGTAGTTAAGTTGTTCTGAAAACATTCTATTATCTTTTGCAGCAGACTGGATGCAAAGCTGGCAAAACAAGAACCAGGTTCCTCTTCCAAAATAGCAACAATGATTTATTTGTAAATCTAAAGTGTTCAGAGTCACACAAGCATAGGCTGTTTTGATGTCCATGTAATGTTTACACTGGTGGTGGCTCAGTGCTTCTGTGATGTTCTTAAGATAAGGAAAAGTAAAGATGTGTTTTCTCAGTATTATTCTGAAGACAGGTTGATGGTGTCTTGTTATTTAGTTGCTGGATTGAAGTAAACATGGAAACATACATTAGGAGAGGACTTTGCATCTGTTGGGTAACTTTTTTAATTGCATTTACTTTGATTGTGCTGAGAGGTGCTGCTACTTCCATGGTGCCATAGTAGAAATTACCTTATAAAAATTATGTCAAAGTTTTCACTTTGCTTAAGAAATAGAACTTCTTAGGCTTTGTTCCGAGACTTTGGTTTCTTGCTCCCTTGTGTTCTTCCAAAATATCAGTTGTCTGTTTCAGCAGTACTAAATATAACTAAGGTCAGTACTGAACCAGTTAACTTTTCTTCATGGAAAAATAGTTTTAGTTTCCCCAGTAGAGTGTTATCCTCAGTGCTGACACCTGCTTTAAAAATGTACTGGACAGCCTTGGCAGCAAAAAATACCTTGCCCTAAAATAAGAGCTTTAGTGGAAGCAGGCTGATGCTCTTGTAGATGGTTCCCTTGGGTTCGGGTAATCCTTTCTCTTTCTCAGCTCTTATATCTGAGCTGTAGAATGAGATGGTTGCCAGCAAATTCAGATTTACACAGTATACTTCACATGGTTTAATTTTTAGGTGGAATATATGTTTAAAATCAAAGTTTCAGTAGTAATAGGATATATTTTGTAAGTTTTGCTAACAAATTTTGAAGTCCTTACATTTGATTTTAGACTTCTTTGAGTGCTTATCTTTTACATAGCGTAACTCTTTTTAAAGCTGGTGTTTCTTCATGTGTGCCTGTATTGGAATATGCAGGTGTTTGTAGATGTCTTACGTGGGCATTTCATCTGACCAGGCAGGCAGATATTAAAATTTTGTGCGTTCTACTATACATGAAATCACAAGGTGGGAGCCTGCAAGAGGGATTTAATCAACTCCTAACAGACTAGTAATATATGTAGTACAATGTAAAAGGTACTTCGTAAATGCAAGTTGCTTTTCACAGCTGTATACAATGGAAGCCACTAGAGGGAACCTTGTAACTACTAACTGTTTGCAAAAATAATTTGTAATTTACAAAAGAAAATCGTAGCATTTATACATGTGTGTTCTTGTTGTTTTATCATAGTGCCTTAACTGAAAAAATTGTGTCAGTATTACCAAAAATGAAGTGTCCTCATCGTTTGGAACCACATCAGATCCAGGGATTGGATTTCATTCATATATTTCCTGTTATACAGGTAATAATTTTATGATGTATCGATAATTTGCTGATAAAGGCTACAAAACTTGCATAAAAATTTTAGCAAAGGTCTGTTATTGTTTGGCTCTTTATTTAACTTTGGAATGAATAATCACAGAAAAGTGAGGAGGCTTCTGAGGAGAACCACACTTAACTGCACTCCCCTTAGTGCTGATGCTGCCTAAGGTGGAAAGTTTTTGTATCTTGTTAATGTGAGATTTTACTTCTAAATTGTATTTTCCTACCAAAAAAATAAACCTGCCCCAAAGTCCACCACGTTAATTCCTTGCCCTCATCACTTGATGCTCATGATAATGAATGGTTGAGTTTATCAAATACAAGACTTGTCTCACAGGAAAAATAGTTCCTTTCCTAAAGTGAGAACACTTTACTTGTGATGTTAGAACTATAGCACTAGGTATTCTTTCTCTGATCTGCTTTATCCAGAATCCTGAATTGAGATATTACCTGTGGAAAGGAGAAACATTAATTTTAAGTGGGGAGGAAATTGGCCTCTGGATTTCTCTGAGAGCAGTGATTCTCAGAAGCTTGGCAGTAGGTGATCTATTTAATCCATAGCTGGTGAAGAAGTCTTTCTTGCTGAGCTTAGTTTTTAGTTCATAGGGGATTATTTTTAGAAATTGTCAGATCCTTTTGAAGTTCTGCCTGCTCCACATGCTGTTGCTTCCTCGTTTTGTCCCAACCGAGATAGCCTTTCAAGAAAATATTTGTTGGTGTCACCAGTATGCTGTGTTCTCAAAAAGACCACACAGGAGCTATAATAGGCTGTCTACACCATGGCATGTAGGAATTGTATATTTGGCAATGACACTTTACACAATGTCATGTTAAATTCAAGATTTCACTTCCTATCAGTAAATCGCAAATCAGTCCCCAAATGATAGAGAAGCTCTTGGCTCTACCTGATTTGTGTCCTGATAGCTCTTGTGTTGTGCAAGCTACTCTGGTGAATTTGCTGGAATCCTTCCCTACAGGAAGAAATTAGATTGAGTTGTCTCACTGACATAGACTGTAGCAGAACTACTGTTTTTTTCTTTTCCCCTCTTTTAAAAAAATATATAAATAAATTAAAAAACAACCGAACAACAACCAAAAAACACTACCCAAACCCAACCAATTAAAAAATATCCCAGTGGGCAGAAATTGTGCTGTTATACCTTGTAAATTCTACTCATCTTCACAGAGAAAAGTAGTTCCACAATCTTGTGTTGTATGTGCTTTGTAATTAGTAGTCTGTATTTTCATCTCCCTTGTTGTCATCACCTTCCCCTCGCTTTCCAGGGGTTCATGGTTACAGCACAGAAAGCAGTTGGTGGTTGAAACTTGGATCCCACGGTTGATCTGATCTCTTATGTGACCTCCTGCACAGCCTGTCAACAGCCCACAAGATTTATCTTCTCCAGCATTATTTAAAATGTGCTTGAATGTTTTGTGGCTTTTTGTGTGGTCTTATAAATGTCAGAAGTTTCTTTTTCTTGTACGGGCATGTGGTTCTTCTTGAATACTTCATAGTCTCAAAGATAGGACTTTTTACAGTGGAACTGTAGTTTTTGAAAACAGTAAGAGAGCTATAGTAGGAAAATTTGATATAAATGTACGTTACCTAGCTGTAATGGTTTCTACTGACTGTACAGCCTTGATTAATGAGATGAAGTCATGTTCCAAGTAGTGTCTTCTGTCAGAGTATAATGGGCTATTGAGACAAAACAGATTCAGTATTGGGTCCTGGCACTGAGAGCTCAGAACTTTTTTGGTGCAACTTCAGATCGTTTCAAATTTCAGCAGAGCTCTATCTCCTCCCACTCAGACTTGATAAAGATGGGTGCTGTGAACAGTTCAGACTTGCTTTGCGGGAGGATGGCCACACCATAGCCCACAGATTGTACAACAACCACCTGGACTATCTGTTTGAAGTATGCTCTCTAGGGCTTCTATGGAGTAGAGCGGGATGAACCTGTATGCATGCAGAGCATAATCACATTTTTGTATATGTGCTGTAAATCCAACACTTCCTAGAACTGAGGGATTTATTATTTATTCCAGTATGGTCTGCTTGGAAGAGGGATGATACTGATGGCTTTTAGCTTTAGTACCTTTCTTCTGCAGGTTTCTGCAACTCAGATTTTTGGGATGGCACTTCAGGGTTTGTGTTTAGGTCTTTGGTTTGTTGGGTTTTGTTTTTGTGTTTTTGGGGGGGTGTTGTATGTACTTTTTTTTCCCCTGTCCTCCTTAAAGATGCAAACTAAAAGAATACCATTTAAATTGGCCCACATCCATTTCTATTCCCCAGATGCTGTTCCTTTCCTTTTTGGAATGATTTTATTGAAGATAAAAATGTTTGGATTGCAGATTTGTTTCTATGTGAATTTGTCAAATAAAATTTCCCAATAGTTGCAATTTGCAACAGAATTTTCTTTCCATGCTTACAATAAGAAATTAATTAGAATGTAAAAGCAATTAAGTATATGAGAAGTTGCAGTGCAAGCTAAATAAAGGGGAAATCATGCAACAAAATAAATAATGTTGCAGTACACTATTTACAAATAACACTCAGAAAAGTGAGGGTTTTGGGGCTGCCAGGCTCTGCTCCATGTTCCTTTTTAAGGGAAGGCAGTTTGATCTCCTTTGGATGATTGTATTCCACTGTAGTGTCAACAGTGTGACCCACTGAGGTTTGTATGGTCCAATATAGTTCAACAGGATGAAAAACATTTATTTTACTGTGAGTAAAACTGTGATTATAAGAAAAGCCATGTGGTTTCTTAGTCTGTGTGTTATCTGATTGCTCTTCTACGTACCAAAAAGCCCAGTAGAGCAAACGTGAAGCTTATAAAACAGTTACTGCTGAATCATTTTGCTGCGAGTAAGTCTCTGAGTTACCGTGTTTACAAATAAATGTTCTTATTTGTGTGCTTAAAATGTGATTTTAACTTTTATCTTCTATTAAAAATAACTACACAGCAGCTTGGTGTTAGCTGTTGTTATTCTTCCCCTTTTCACTGATTCAAACTTTTTTTTTTTTTTCAGTGGCTTGTGAAACGTGCAATAGAAACAAGGGAAGAAATGGGAGACTATATCCGTTCTTACTCTATATCACAGTTTGAAAAAACTCACAGACTACCAGAGGTGAGATCAAGTCAGTTCTTGTTTCTATTATGTCAGATACTCAAGTGCAAACCAGCTCCACAGCTCTGAAAGCGGCACAATGTACCAGGGTTGCGTTTGCTATCATTTTGTTAATCAGTCCTAGAGGAATCCATGTACAAATTCATCTGGGAAAAGAATTAAACATTATTATGACAGAGTTCATAGATACTGTTATGCAAAAGTTAACCAGTTGCCCTAGTTTTTCTGCAATATTTGGTACTTCTCTGTTGGTCTGACTTGCCAGGCAGTTCACTTCTGGAGTGGAAACAGAGCCCTGTGCAGTGTAGCCACACTAACCATGTGACTGGAGCTACATTGCCTAAAATGTGTTTGAAAACACCCAGTGTGCTGTGGAGAAGCTGATCTAGCTAAATTAATGCACTATTATTGCTCTGTAACTTGGGTTTTGTTTTAGAATGCTTGGAGTCAGTTTCCTTGGTATAGGAGGAGAGCTGGAATGAGCTTGGAATTATGCCTATGCTGCAGAGCCATCAGTTCTGTTCACGCATATCCCAAGGCAATTCCATATTTAAAATCAAGTACCCAAGTTTTGTCTCTAATTTACTAACAGCATTAAGGAATTTGGAAGTATTAAAGTCTCTAGTGAGGAAAACACAGAAGAATTTTATTACCTTGAGATGGTTTGGATTTTGTTTGGGGTTTTTTTTGATTGTTTCCCATGCTTAGAAGCTAAAATAAAACTAGGGGAAACTTCCCTTTTTCACATTAAGCCCGTTCCAACTTCATTTCTTCATAGTGTAGTAATGATTGGAGGTCCTAGTAGTGAACTGGCGTTGCATTTGCGTCGGATTCTCTGTAAGTGGAGAGTAGAAAGCCTGCTGATCTGGATACAGTTGTAGAGACCAACTTGCCTGTCTCATGAGAGAAACAAATACTTCTCTGTGTTATAGGAAATCACTAACATGTTACCAAATTGGGCACTACTTGACAACTACATTCCCTAAACTCGTTACAGTGGTTAAGATTTAATCTCCATTCCTTTTTAATCGCCTCTGTTCATGTCTTGCAGGATGACGAATTTATGCAGAGAAAAGAGAAGGCTATCAAAACTGTTACTGATATCTCTGTAAGTACGTTAGATTTTTATGATCAAGAAACAAGAAGTTTTAGTAATGAAATAGTGGTGGTTAGTTCTGTTTAATGCAGCCAGTCTTGAGTTTTCTCATGAGAAGGTCCTGATTAAGGTACATGTCAAGCTTCATTCTTAGTACCGGTCTCAAATGCCAGCATATCAGACTGAAAACCTTTTAAGTGTGCACTGTGTGAGCTGATAAATTGTATCAACTGCCTGTGGAGTTCCATAGCATCAAACAAAAATCAGAGGTTAGCTTACAGGCTTGCTAACATTTTCTCTTCTGAGAAAATCACTGCTATTTCAGGTAGCTGTGACTGGACACTAAACTCTTTGTCCATGGATAGAAGTGCTAAGTGCCAGTATGAAGAGCTATATCATAGGTTGCATAATGAAAGAGACAAGTCAGTTTACTCTCCTGTTGTGTTTTGGAGGTAGTTGTTTTTCCATATTAATGACTTGAGTGCTGCTGAACCTAATATATGTGGTTGAATTGCAGTCTATGTTTATAGAATAACATTGCTGTGAAAGTTTCCAGGTGATGGCCAATGCAAATCCCTTGTATTCTATTTGAATAATTATTCTTGCTTTGAAACTTTGAATTACACTCTCTAACTGTTGTTCCCCGTGGTTTGGTAGGTGTTTTTTTTTTAATTACCAGCAGATTTACAATGAGTCCTTTACTCCAACCAGCAATACTTGTCTTTCCAGTGAGATCTATTTTCTGGTTTACAAGTTAGCTCTCGTTGTAAATGGGTATTACTGTTCTGTTTGTGCACTTGTATAACCCTTTAAATTGAGAGAAAATGCAAGCCCATATAAAAAGGAAATTCCAAAAGTGTGTTTTATCAAGTAGCACTTGAAATTCAGTGAGCTTCTGATTATTTTCAATTTTCAAAATAATTGTCCTATATTTTTAAGTGTGTCTATTTTCTACCTAGGTTGTCTTTAAATAGCACTAAATAGTCTGTATCTAAGAGGCTGCTACCAACCTTGTCACTGAAGAGATGGAAAAAAGTAATCACAGTGCTGTTATGAGACACCAGTACACAGGACTTTTAGTGTCATTTAAAAAAGTACACAAGATGTTTGATTAACAGTGATGAAGGGATCCTCTTGATTGCTGAGGGAGTTTCAAGGCTTGGTTTTTATGTTTTAATAATTTTGGGGTTTTAATTTTTTTCTGTTTTATTAACACATTTACACATCTACCTGTGTGTTTTCCAAAACTGCTTTTTCAATCTCAGAGAATGACATGGCAAAGATGAAGCAGGAACATATAAGTCAGATCAGGTGTTTCTTTGCTAGTTGAAGCCAATGAATTCATTTTCCCTTGCCCAGTATATTAGAGCTGTTGCTTTAAGATTCATAGGTCATAATCTTGGAATCACATATGCATGTGTCTACTTCTGCAACTAAGGGAATAGTTCCATATTGATACTCCAAGAATGGAACAGCTAATAGAAGGAAAGAAAAGCAAGGAGCAATCTGAAAATTTTGATAGCATTTTGCACCATTGATCTAGCCTGTCTAAATAACTTTGAACATCTCTGCTGCCTTGGAGCTTACTGGCTGCTCTCTCCAGTGTGGATCTATCAGCAGGGATGATAAAAATGTATTATTCTGTTGTCTTCTCGGGATCACTGATCTCTAGTTTTTGAGTACATATTTATGGTAGATGAAGTTTCAACATTTGTTTATCATTGCTCAGGGTATCATTAACAAACAACCCTTCCTCAAAAGCATGAGCTCTGTCAGGGCTGCATCTTCTACAGCTGGCATCTGATCTTTTAATGGAAGATTAATTCAAGAGATCTCTTAAGGCATCAAGGCATGACTGTGGTCTAGAACAACACACACAGTGAATTTCCATGGGAGAAAGTGCACAGGCTTTATTGTCTATCCATTGAAACTGGAAGGAGGAGGAGATGACTATTAAAAAAAGGCTTTTGCAGGTCACCTTTAAAGCATGATGCATTGGAATTGGAAGAGAAACCCCCTTTCCTTAAAGATGACCAGCAAGTGTGAAAGATTAGTCTGTTGTCTGAATTCATTATTATAACTCTGGTCTAAGGTCCCACCCGTCTCTTCTCAAGGGGACAATACAGTGAGATTTATGGTCACAATCAGGCCTAAAGGTTGGAAAAGGGAATATTAACTATCAGTAATGGTTATTGGAATAAGAGCTACTGCTTCTGAAAGGTGACTGTCTAGTGAATTGAGATTACCTTACAATGGTTTTGCTCAACTACTCTATTATCCAATGCCAAGACTAATGTTTATGGTATGATGCCTACACTTTGTACAGCACAGGTATAATATAGAATGCCATCATAAATGTTATAATTTTATGACTTAGATTGCTTTTCTGTAGGTGTGAAAATACATTTTGTGGGAAATTCTTGAACATAAACTTTTTGATGTGACAGTCAAAAATGGACCAAGATTTAGTAGCTGGAAAAAAATGTCAGAAACTGAGACTAGAAATGAAGTAAAAACTGCAAAGGGTAACTGACAAATTCAGGAAAAACTTGCTAAGGAATATTGTCTACTTTCACTTATTCGAGATCTCTGCTTTGAGATTACACATCTCTGAAAAAGACTGAAAGCAATTTTAGCACTGTTGCAGTGCAGGAATTGCTGGTTGAAAATAATTGTGTTGTACAGAAAGTCATATCAAGCAAAAAAATATATATTTTCCATTTTCATTTTCTTTTAAAATCTTTGCAGCTTCTTGAATTGAAACTTTTGCCCCATTAAAATAGGATTTTCTGAAGTTAAATGTGCGTGTGGCAAGCCCAAGCTTTGATTTCAACATTTGTTTTTGTAATGTATTTATTCTAAGTATTCTGAGCCTAGCCCTCTAATGATTTAAAATAAAGTGCAACAGACGAGAGGAGAAGGGAATGCTCCTTTTTGATGATGATTGTTTGGTGGTGGTGATATTGATGAAATTTTTCTCTGCTGTGATGAGGGCTAGAATTTCATTTTGGAAATGGAGAAAGAGAAAATGTCATCCAATTCATGGAGGGGGATACATTAAAAAAAAACAAACAACAAAAACCAACCTAATAATACTACTACTAATAAAAAAACCACTCCAAACAGTTGGAGGGGAAAAAAAAAAAAATCTTTGAGATCACAGGTCTTGGCTAGTTTCTTTTTTTTTCAGTATCTTTGCTAGCAGGATGGCATTAAATACTCTACTTCAATTAACTTCAAAATCTTTGTTCCTGCAACAGAACTATTGCACTACAGACTCACTACACTGCAGATTGCTTTCACCAAACAAACAGTAAAATTTATTCTAGTCCAAGTAAATGTTGTCTTATTTTCAATTTCTAACTTGGGGAAAGCTAAGGGTCTTATGATTATATTTTTTTATTTGGCTTTGGTTGTTCATGAGGTAGAATAATTTTTGTAGTGTTGTTATATAGACTGTTACAGTGGCATAGTTGATCTCTATGGAAGGAGGAAGAAAAAAGATACTTTAATATTGTCCATATTTACAGTGCTACACCAGTTGTGTCTATGTTAACAGTCAGGATACCAGCTCTGTCCTGCTGTTGCCAATTTGGTTTCAAATTTGGGGTAGCTCTGTCAGCACAAAACAGTACTTGTGATTCTTGCTTTATTTGGTAGGCTGTTGTCCAGCTATAGGATCACAGTCGGATGGATAGCACGAGATCAAATGATTTTAGATTCTTAAGATATATCTGTTCCTCAAATGGAAATAAGATCTGCTTTAATTCCAGTGTAACCTTTGATTGAGTAGATAGTAATTATATTTAATTATCTAATAAGAGATTAAAAATAGAATTTACTTGCAAAGGCAGTAACCTTTATAGACTCTGGCACTGTCAACTAAATCGCAGGGCTTTTTATTTTTTAAATAGATGCAGATTCTGTTTATTTTTCACTCTTCTTTCAAATGTGGTAGAGGAGATGGTTGAAGAAATCACAGTAATTGTTATATACCCATTTATAATTTTTTTTTTAAAACCTGGAAAGACAGGTCCTGTAGTAAATTGTTTAGAAGTAAATTCATTAAGATTTTATCATGTAATTGAAAAAAGAGAAAGTGAAGGATGTTTGTTTGGGTAGGTATGTTGAGTTGGAAAGCAAACAGTGGTGTGTATCACTCTAGATAGTAATTCATCATTTATTTTCAAAAAGCCTTTTGTGACCTCTGAATTCATTCACTGTTTTACAGGAGGTTTACAAACCCCAGAGAAAGTACAAACGTCAGAAGGGAGCTGAAGAACTGCTAGATGAGGAATCAAAGGTTCATGCTACACTTCTGGAATATGGCAGGTGAAAGGCTTCATTTAACTGTCTGTGGATTTTGTATTGTGTCTATACAGAAGCATTCCATATAAAATCTGGATTGTGGGTTTCTGTTGTTTTTTTTTTTTATTCTGGTACTCGAGGGTCAAACTGTTTCACATTTACTCCTCTTTGGTTTCAGATTTTGTTACTTACCCTTTAAATTCTCTGGGGACTTGACAGTCCTCTGTGTGTGACCATGTTTTGTACAATGGGAGCCCGAGTTGCGAGTGCTAGTAGAGTACATTTATTTAACATACTTGTACTTTCCTTCATAAAAATGGCTTAAATTCATGATACTTCTGGGAAGGATCTGTTAATCAATATTGTCTCTTTGCAAGCAATCCCCATGAAGTTGGGAGGGGAAGGAGCTGAAATTGTTATTGCTTGTTCTTGTAGTTCCAATGCGATTGCTGCATCAGGAGGCTGAATCGTGGTTTAGGGCTTTGTCTTCCTTTCTGCAGACTTTCATATAGAGGGAAAGTTGCCTTATCCATTACTTTTGGAAGTCCTTCTGGTTTACTGACAGCTCTCCAAACACATCAAAATGTTACAGATTTTTAGTGTCTAGTTTCTATTTTAAGTTTTCTAGTTTAATGATAGGACAGCTTGTCTGCTATGAGCTCTTAATGAGTGCAAATGACATTTTAATTTGGTTTTTTATCTGTTTTTTATTTGTTTTATTTTTTGCGTCTTCTCTCCCAAAGTCATACACTTTTTTTGTTTGTTTTCTTTGATCTCACTGTTTTGAGTGCCTTTCTTTCACCCTTTTTGTGCATTTCTCTTGATGAGCAGTTGAAATCAGCAAACATCTTAGTTGCAGATAATAAGCAGTCTTCTCCTTTGGTTCATGGTGGTATTTTGTGAGGACAGTGTGAACAAATTAACATCTTTCATCATATTTTCTATTAAAGTGGGGTGAAATCCTCTGTATGTTCCTAATGGAATGAAAATATTGGGAGACATCTGGCTACATGATCTGTTACTCAGCAGAGCTCTTCTGACATTTGTACATGAAGTTTATGCAAAGTTTACCTGTAGAATTTTTCCCTTCTTTCCACCACCAGTGGAGTTCAGTGCAGTTATCTGAAGTATACCAAACTGATTTAAAAGGCTAAGATGACTGGTTCTGTTCAAAACACAGAGAGCTACAGAGCTTCTTCTATGTATGTTTATATAAACAGCTAATTTTATAACACAGCATTCACAAAATTTCTTGGGCTGTAGTCTTGACTGTGTTATTTTATTTTTCTAATGCTAGTAAGGCATTTGATTTACCACATCCATTTTTGAGTCCAATCCCTCCTTCACCAATGAAAATTAAATTTGCATGTTGATGACAACATCAGGGGATTATTCTACTTGACATATGGATTTCTTCCCTGACTCTTCAGTGGAAGACTTGAATGATGAAATATTTACATTAAGTCATTGATACCTTATCAGTGATCATAAAGAGAATCCAAAGAGCTGTTATGGAAAAATAAAGTCCTATGTACAAATTATTTTAGCTTTAGGTACTGTGGAATAGACACCTAGGTAAAGCTTATTTCTTCTGGAAAACCAGATAAATCTTTAATTAAAAAAAACAGTGAAAATGGATTACAGAGAAAGTTTGAGAGAGAAAATAACAGAAAAGTATGAGGAGTGGAAGATGCAAGAGAACTGCTCTACTGTGCATCAGTACCCAGATGAGGAGGAATTTGAGACTGATAAGAAAGGTGACCAAGAACTTGGTAGCTTTTGGGAGGAGGAAAATAACTCTTCAAGACCGTATTTGTTGAGGTTGTCTTGATTGTATTGCAGAGCCCTAGCAGAAGAACAAAGAGAGAAGAGGTATTCAACATTTATTTAAACTGGTGATAGGAAGAAAGGACAATACTTACTAAAAGACAAATGTTGGCTATTTCATACGAAGAACTTAATGTGAATTGAATGGAAGTGGGAGAAAATTAGGATAGTTTCAAGATTGAAATGTGTTCTGATAGTGATTTATTAATGAATTCTCAAAGCATAAAGCTCTCAGTCAGAAAACTATTTCTGTCATAGTGCAAAAATACAGAACATCTGAGAAATGGTCAGTAGTGAGACACACTGAGATCTGCTTTGTTTGTTTTGGTAGAGAAAGAAACTCTTAAGAAAGGTGATAGTATGTCTTCTGTGAACCTAATGTAAACTAACAAGAGTGACTGTATGATTAGATAAATATCTCTTAAGATACATAGAGAAATCTGTTGGGGCAGTGGGGATTATTGTCCACTCTGCAGCACTGTTGGGGGGATGAGAACACTGATGAAAAAAAGCAAATAGAAGTTTTTGGTAGATTCAGGAATAGAACTGAATGTTTTTATAATTAAAATAAAGTGAACCTTTCATTCTTTTCCTGCAGATAGATGTCAGTCATTGAAAATTGTAACTAGGGGATATTTCTTTATTTTTCTCCTTCTGAATGCCCCTTGGTTATTATAAAAATGGCTCCTTTCAGAGTGTACTAGCCATAAAAGTTAATTTTCTCAGTCCAACAAATAGTATATGGTCTTGAATTATCCCGATGCCAAGTGCAGCATTATTCAGCTAGAGCTGGTGATAGTGTCACATTCTAAATTGGTTTTTGTTCCTGTGGCCTCCTGCTTAGAGGTTAACAGAGATGAGCTTGATTGTTGTAGGGCAGAGTTTGCCTTGGGATGGAGTATGTACCAAGTACATACAATGACAATGTACCAAGTCACTTCCTCTAATAGATGTGAAATGTAAAGCCTGGGAGGCATCTGGTTTCTCTGTTGGTATAACTGGTGGTTAAGTTTTTGTTACTGAAATCTGATAACAATTGGTACTGAACTGAGAGTCACTTAACTTTTAGCTGTCAAAGGCTTGTAAATAGTTCTGCTTCTCTAGTAGTTAAGGAGTTAAACAGTGATAGCTGTAAGTCAGTCAGGAGCATCACTTTATATCTGTGGGGTTAGTGCTTTGTAATATCGAGGATGATTACTTGCTCATATCTATTTTTTTTCCTGTTTCTTTAAGATAATATTTCCAGAATAACAACATAATTCAAGTTAGTTTTTCCTTTCCCTCAAAAAAAACCCAACCAGATGTAAAACCAGTTTAGTTAAAGCTCTACCATGCTTGAGAAGGAAATGCCAGATTCATCAAAGCACAAAAGGCTGTATGGTTTTGTGAGAGAAGATATTGCACTAACAATTTCTTAAGGCCTTCCAGAATTCAGTGGTATATAGCAAATAGTTCAGGATTAACTTCTCACTGGCAAGAGAGCACTGACTTTTCCTTTCCTGAGTTTTACATGACAGTATTTTATGAATAGTCTAGATTTGTAAATTGTGATTAAGGGAGTAGATGGAGCTGAAATTAGTCTGTAAATATGCTGCAGTATCTGCTTATTTAGTTGCTTTGGAGCATTCCAAAACTAACCTGAATCTGGCTGTTGGTTTTGTTAATTCATTTTTTAGTGTATTGCTTATGTTGAAAACTGAGAGAAGTTTAATGTATTTATGAAAATTGTAAAAACCAATGTATTTCTTTCCTGTTACTTTTGTTCTTTTAGGAGATATGGATTTAGCAGACAAGCAGGCAAAACAGAGACGGTAAATATACCAGTTTTTAAATGCTCATTGTGGGAAGGTTGGCATTGATTTTTGTTAAAGTGTTAGTTACTGTAAGATCTTAAAGGAATACAACAGAATAAACAACTATAACTTCTATTCTTACTATCACTTAAAATGCCAACTGTATCTAAAAATCTACATGTCACAAAAGATGCAATTGATTCCTGCTTCCTTTTGTTTAAAGGGTTTCCTTCATCTGTACTGAAAGATCACATTTTGCATGTGTGTTTTGCTTAGAAGAAAGCGGGTTTAGTTTGGTTTGGTTTGGTTTTAAGCGTGAGGTAATAACATATCCTGTTAGTTTCATGAGTATCTTTCAACTGACTGTTCCCTGATGTGATCAATAAAGAGTTTTTCCCTTTCTTTATAAAGAATGGTTCAGCTTGGTAAGAAATGTTGTAGGCATTTATTACATAACAGTTTATTTAATGTGCTAGAGAAACACGCTATCATGACAGAAGTAAATTGTAGTGCCTCTTGAAAAGTAGAATCTTTGCTGTGCTTTTGATAATTATGGAATCATAAAATGTCCTTCTCAGAGTATTTGTAGTTTCATTATTTCAGTGCAGATATTACTTTGGCTACAAGTTTCTTTATAGACAAAGATAATGAAGGAATGCATTAAGCATGGACCCAGAAATCCATTGAATACATTAAGGTTTCCCTTCTTCATTATCTCAATATTCCACATATAAATTTAGCATTTAAATTCTATAAATGGAGATGTTTCCCAGTCTAGGCATACCTCTTCTATCAAAGCAACTGCCAGACTGCAGTCATATTTAGAGTTCACCTTGTTTCTTCAAAAATATTTCTGACTTTGGAATATTTTATATCAGATGATCATCGTGTTGTGTGAACTGAGCCTCCAGTGAAGCAAAAGTGGAAGATTAAATAGTTAGGTTAGCGGTGCAATAGAGACACATAGAAATTAAGTCTGTCTGTCACCAGTTCTCATTAGTTTAGTGGTTCTTCTGACTGAAATAGGCAATTTTTTATGTTGTATATTTGTTATATCAAAATCAGATTTACAAAATAAAAATTAAAAAAAAAAAAATTACGTTCCTCCCATATAGCGAGGCTTACATTTCAGTTTGCATGAATTGGGATGTGAGGATGTTCCAGTAACTGAAATGTATTCATAAAACCAGAACAGCTATATTCCCATTTTCTCCTTGCTGTCTTTCGTAATACTTCAGAATACTAGAATTAGATAAAATATTTTCTTAATTTTTCTTTAAAAGGCTGAAGATAAAAAAATTGCGCTACCTCCAGGGCTTGCAGCAGCAGGAAAAGCTGAGTCTTGTGATGAAGATGACCTTCAGGCTGCTGAAGAGGTGTGTCACATAAATAGCAGGCATGGATGTTACATGGCGGGAGGGTGGCAGTCATCCCTGCCAAGTCATTCTCTGCAAGAAGAATTTCCATGCTTGGCTGAAGTGGGTATTCTTTCCCACAGGAAAATATGCAACCGGAAATTGATGCACAAAATTAAATGTTTGTTGATGTTGAATACCAAAATGTTCAAATTCTGGTTTGGAATCTGAGCAGTTTAAAACTCAATTGACTCAAAAGGTCAATTTTCAGGTGACGGTGGGAGCTGAATACTCTGAGTGACCCTCTACTTTTACAAGGAATTTTCCTTAAATTTGGTAGCTTTTTAAAGAAGAGGTGGCTAGACTTACTCTCATTACATTCATTAAAATACATGTTACGTGATACTATATTTACATATTATATGTGTGTCCATATCACTAGGCAGAAGTAAGTTAAATAATTAAAGATAAATTGTTTAGTGTAATTCCTCATGTTTTGCCCTAGCTTCGCATTAAAACTCTGATGACTGGAATGGCTGCAATGGCAACGGAAGAGGTAAGCAACATTTAAAATTGATACAGATTTGCTTAAGTTAAGGTTGATTATGGCAGTTATTCCTAAAATAAAGTTAATGGTGGGTCTGAAGTGTTGGATTGACTGCATTTAAATTTTCATGAAGGGAGTGAAAGAAAACATGGTTGAATTAGGAAGACAGTAACTTTTATAAGGCTGATGACTTAATCATTTGCCTTGAAATGATAACAGCAATATAAGTAAGTCCTTCTTTCAAATGGTTTCTACAAGGAGAATTTCAGGGGAAAGACATCACGGTTCATCTACATAAGATGCAGTATGATTTGCTTTATTTATCTTGTGAAGATATCTAGGGGAGTAATCATATTACTGGGGAGAGTGGAGGAAAATGAAATGTGTTTCAAGGTGCTTTTCAAAGCACAGATAAATATTTATAAACCATGCCATTAGCCTAAGATAATGAAAATACTGGATATGTATCTTCCTTTCTAAATTGATTGTGGTTAATAATAAAATGGAACCTGTAGGTTGTAATTTTGAAAATTCTTGCACTTTGATTTCTGGGTGAGAGGACTGGGAAGAAAATTCAGTTGTTAAATGTTGGTTCTGTTTATGCTGAAGTCAGAGAATAAAAGGTATTAATTGGTCTAGTCTGAAAGCTGATTGACATGCTTTCTACTGAATAAAATCCACTGTAGGATTCTGTTTCACTTGAAGATTGGTTTTGTACATGCTTCCAATTTGAAAGTTACATTCTTGTCTTACATTCTGCATTGTTATTGTTTGGCTGAAAATGTGGTCAAACAGCGAGTGTTATTCCTGCATGTGCAAAAATCAGTACACAGAATACAATTAAAATGAAGTTTTTGAAAACCCTAATTCAAATTTGCTAAATGATTGTGAGATTTTTCTGTCAGCCAAGTTGTTGGGTTTTTTGGGGGGGTGGAATATTTCTTGGTTGCTTTTTCTGATTAGAGATTTTTGCCTAGTGTAAAGGTTTTGTACAGTGCTCTTGAAATATGAGCTTGTGGAAAATACCATGTGACAAGGACAGACAGTTCCAAAACTCTAAACATTTTCTTGATACAATTGCAGGGCAAATTGACAGCAAGCACAGTTGGCCAAATTGTTGGACTCCAGTCAGATGAGATCAAGCAAATAGTGTCAGAATATGCTGAAAAGGTAAGTGTTATTACCTGATTGAATTGTACCAAGTTGTGTTTCATAGCTTGTTAATTTAGACCTTAAGCTTCCAACTTCATTGCCATGATTCTCTTGAAACAACACTATCTCATATATGCTGTGGGTAGCAACACAGTCAAGATTAGGAAAGAGATTTAAATTTTAAAAAGATTTAATGAGATTTAAACATGCACAAGCATGGGTTTAAGTTGATAACTGTAATAGTTGATTACTATTCAAGCTAGAGGCCTTAACTCTTAATACATTTTAAAGTGTTCAGTGTCAAGCACAGAAATACAGTTCTGTGGTTGTGCTCAGATTAAAATTTAGTCTTCCTCTGCTCAGATTTTTAGACACTGGGATCTTACTTGCTTTGGGCTCAATGCATGTCCTGAATCTCTAGCTCTGAATCTAGTATGATCAAAACCAAATGTTGATTGCTTTTAGAAATCAAGACAATTAAAAGTGCATATTACCTCCATTTAATGTGTTCAGCTATGATTGTTTTGACAGTAATGTGAAAAGAAAATCTGGCTCTTCAAGCAATTAATAAATACAATATATCACTGCCAGATATGAGTTATGGGTTGCTCTTATTTGTCCAATGGTCTTCTCGTATTTCTTCCTTTTTGTTGACACGTATGAGGTATGGAGCTTTCCCATTTGGGAGATAAATCCTGTAGCTCAACAGAGTCTATAGCAAATTCTCGGCCTTTCTTTATAATAAAGAATTGCAAGAACAGAAGCCTAAGGGTCATATTTCAATGTTACATTTCTTCTGTTCTGAGAGAAGGCAGTGGGACCTTGACTATTATAGAAAAACAATGATTAATACTCTAGAAAGTAAGAACTGATTCAAGTCAAACCAAAAATATATAGCTTTTCAAATCTATTGGATGTGATTTAAATAAATAAGTTCCTCTGTGTGCATTCGTGCAGCAGGAAGAGAGAATTAAGGATGTTATCAAACAGTTTATTGAAGCATCAGCAATGTTTGGATGCAGTTTGAATAGCTTTAATCCCTTGTAGCCATACGTAGTTTGAAGAACAGAGCAGCACGAGAGTCTTAAGAGAATCCGCAGGCCCGGTGATGAAAGCTGGCAAACAAAATTCCAGATCTGATCTTGCCATGTGCCAGGATCATTCTTACAAGATGGCATTTTTGCAGAAGATCAGTGCATACAGTTTTCTGCATTTGCCTCTCCTTTCTGCTGCTGTGTTAACTTGCTGGGTAAACTGGAAGGAAGATTTCTAGTGTTTTCCTGCTAGCATTTTTAGAAAGTGAGGAACATTATTATCATGGCTTTTATGTCTATTCATCACCAGCTTTCTAAGGTCAATTATTCAAAGTAGCTTTGATTTTACTGTCTTAAAAGGATTTTTTCCTCTGAGAATTTACAATTCTAGTCATGCTTAACAAGTGGTTTTGCTCGGAACAGAATAGGAGGAAAAAGTTCTTCCCTGGTAAAATGAGGGAATTATTAAAACTAGAGAACTGCTGTCTCAAAACCTCCCCCCTGCAAAAATGCCTGAAGGAGAATCCAATTCTGTAGTTTTAAATGCTGTTTGAAAATTGCTTTTATCTTGAGAAGTTAACTTAATATTTCTGAATATCTAGAATCCTGTATGAGTGATTTAGTACATACCCTAGACAGTCAATTGAAGTAACGTTTCAACCATTTAGTATGGTAAGGAATTGTCATTCAAAGAAGATAAGAAATCGGGTGGTTTTCTTGTGGTGGCTTTTTTTTTTTTTGGTGGTGGTGTGTTTTTTGGTTTTTGTTTGTTTGTTGCTTTGGGTTTGGTTTGTTTTTTTTTTTACTCGAGGAAACACTGAAAGGCCAAGTGAGATGCAGCGAGATTATTTACACCCACACACCCCCCTTTTCCTTCCCTTTGGCTTCCTGAGCCTTAGGAAAATGTAGACAAATTACATTGAAGTGACTGCTAAAGATCCATATGGAATGCTAAAGATCTATGTGAAGTTGACTGAAAACAGATTTGAGCTGTTAGAGGGCTACAGATGGTTGTTGGGTTTTGTTTGGGTTTTTTTTGCTTGTTTGTTTCTTTTTTTTCCAGTGGGCTTCAGAGTGGACTTCAAATTGAGGCATCTATGATGGACTTAGACTTCAGAGGTTTAGATCTGTGACTATTTGCTAGCAGGAGACGCCTGAACTTAGAGATAAAATTTACTGCTGCAAAGTTTGTATTTTTGTAGAGACTTTTTATTTTTTAAGAACATGAAGTTCTTTAAAGTAATGAATGAATTCTCATTTTAATTATTTTAAAATTTGTAGCACCAATATGTGTGAGACAATCTCATTGCAAAGAATAACATTAATTGCATATATTTCCTTCATCCTTGCCGTTTAAAACTTTTACATATGAACAGTGGGAGGCAGACTCTTAAAGTCTAGAATTAGCCATTTATTTTGGCTAGCAGTTTTTGAGCTGTTACAGATTAGTGATCACAATTAATGGGGTGTTTTTATGAGGCTACTAACACTTCTTCCTTAACTTTAGTTGAACTGACTAAATCCTTCTGGTGCCTTTGAGCAGTTGCAGGGAATGGAGAAGAATGCAGAAGTGAGTCTCCATCTGTCAGTGGTGGGGATAATGTGTGTTAACAGAAACCTTGAAGGATGTATCCACGTATCCCTTTTTGTCCCATGTAATTGAAGCTCTTGTTTTGAGATGGAGTGGCAAATTGGTAACTTTGTAAACAGAGATTCTGTTGCTCAGAAGCAGCTTTCTTAAATTATATTCCCAAGGCAACTGCTGTTTCAGTCTTGTAAGAGACCAGTTAACAATAGTGTCAAAAGCAAAGTAGCTTCTATAATTTGTGCTTTCTTCCCTCTGTGCTGAAAGAGGACGTTTTTTCTCTACAAATTGGAAACCAGTTCCTCAGTAACTTTAAAGCTGTAGTGTTGCTGCATAACAGATCCTTAGCTCACTTTGACTGCCTGAGGCTTGACCCTGGATTTTTCATTTGTGGACCAGAAGGATTTTTCTGCAGAAACCTCCAAATTCTAATGATGGTTATTTCCCATTTCCAAAGAGCAAGCATTAGCAGTCTACTTCTTGAGACATGATCTTTCCTTTATGCCAAAGTTGTATTGTACAGATTTTCACTATTTTTGCAGGATTAGTCTCAGACCAGTTTAGCTCGTTTCTTTCTGTTGTGCTTCCAGTTTTCTTGATTACATGGTATACATATTAGGTAGGCTAATAATACAGTGAGAAGGATGAGGTCTTAGAATGCATGATGTGTTGAGAATGTGATTTGGCTAAGTAATGAGACACATAAGTAAATCTGAGTGTGTATTTGTTGAACAGTTCAGTGTTAAAGGTGTTGCTTAGAGGCGTTTTTTCCTAACAAGTGGAAAGTACATGAATTGTTGGGTTAAGATGTCAGAATTGCTCTGTTCTTGCTGTGGGTGTACAAGTACAACAAAACATTAAACTTTTCTTCCACGTGAATAACAGAAATGGAGAAGACAGGCTTTGTCCCTTATTTTCATTTGAAATGAAGCTGTTAATGCAGACCTGCTTACCCATCTGCCTAGAGTGGATACCAGGTGCAAGTATGAGTGAGGAATACTTCATACTTATTGTAACATTTTTGCTGATTAAGCATTGTAGTGGTTTTCAACATTTGGTAATTATTCATAAAGCACTTAAGTCTTCAAAAGACTGCAAATTAGCACCTGAAGTACTTGAAAATTAACTGGTTTTCTCCTAAAATATTGGAAAATGGATTAACTGGAAAAAAGTCTGAATACATAAAGAAAATTACTAAAGCAGAGGGATGAAAGTATCACAGTGAGGATTTTCAAAAGGTACCAATAATGTTTAGGCAAATAATCACTTAGACATCTAGCTGTCACTGCTTTTTAATCTTTCTTTTGTCTGCTGCAAATACACATTTTCGAGTATAAATGTTATTGATGGTAAAGAATGTCTCTGGCAGCTTTCCTTTCACAATTCAGAGAGAACAGGAGACTGGATCCAGATTGCTGTCTTCATTATCTATTTATGAGACACTTTCTTGGCAGTGCATGGTGGATTGAGTAGTTTTCAAAGACTGGTGTCTGTAGTACCCACGCACACACACAAAAATATACTTAGGCTGTTAAACCTGTTTACCACACTGAGTACGTCATTGTCATTCAGCATAAAGATTCATCTGAGACAGTATTTCAGAATCTAAAACACAACTGTTCAAGGATTTTGAAAATTCTGGATCACCTTAAAGGGGTATGGAGCATCTCTCACTCAACACATTCAATAAATACCACTGGTTATGGTGATTTTTAGCATGTTTGTATGTATTCTGTTAAAGAACTCTGCCAGGTTTAACTGTAAAGCTGATGCAAAAAGTTATTTCCTTCTTCTAATATACTGGAGAATATTCCACCTGTCCCAGGACATTGACTTCAATTTTAGCTTACTTTGCCTTTAAAGTAAGGGATATAATTCAGTTCAGCTGCTTCCTTATCTTGATGCATGGTAAATCAGTAAGTCATTCTTTCGAATTGACAGTGAGACACAGTTCTTGATAAGGAATATCACATGTGTGTCTCACTTTGGCATTTCCCAAGTCACTGAAGAAGGAAAAAGAATGGCACGAGGTCCAACAGGCTGTTGTTACTGTTTATTTCAGCAATCTGAGCTTTCTGCTGAGGAGAGACCAGAAAGGCTTGGAGCTGCCCAACAACACAGAAGGAAGGTGGCATCTCTAAATAAGCAGATTTTGCAGAAAACCAAACTCCTGGAAGAGGTAAGTATTGTGTATGTAATAAAGAAGAAAACATTGATAAATGTGGTTGATCACAAAGTTTTTGCCATCCAGAAAAGAATTGCAAGCTATCTTCTGTACCAGCAATTTGTCATGGTGAACATTCATTTATTTCAGCATCTCTGAATATCTTGCTTGTACATTTATTACTAAGACAATGTGGCTGGTTTTACATTAAGAAATTGTATAGATAATCAATTGTTCTAGCTAATCAAAACATCGGGGTTTTTTTCTTCATACCTCTCCTGCAGAAAAGCAGAGTATCTCCATTTGACATGTTAGCTGCAGCATCGAATGGGTTGTTTTCATAGGTTCAAGGAACAATTTAGGAAGCTACTGTAAAACATGTCACAAATTGCTTTCTGTCACTTCCTGTCTCTTGTATCAGCAAGCCTATCTCCCTGACAGATGTGGGGGGTTTGTTTGTTTGTGGGTTTTTATGCACAGCAACTGTTTGTTTCACATCTTTGCGTTTGTTTTAAGGGGAAAAGCCTCTTCCATTTGTGAATGATGTTTTGTTCATACCTATAAGTAAGAGCAAGAACCATCATCCCTGTGTTTCAGCCTACTTAACGCTATTGCCCTTTAAGCCCAGAAAAGTATAAGTGGAAAAGCTGTGCCAACTAATGAAATGCAGCTTTTAATTATGCATACTGCTGTAATCAGCACTGTGCCATTTTTAGCTTGCAGATTCTGATGAAAACTTACTGCATCAAAGTCAGTAACTGGAAAAACTTGGCAAAAAACGAACAGTACTTGAGGAAAAACTGTTGCTGATGACTTCTGTCATTGCTACTCTGTTAAGTACCCTTCATTAGCTTTTTGTTTTGCTCTGTTCTTATCTTAATGATGTACACCTTCCCTGGTTTCACCTATTAGATGTTGGAGCTACAGGGACTCCAAAAGATAGAGATCTGTATGGCACATTTTATGAGACCGGTGATAAGTTCAATCTTGCAAACGACAGAGGTAAAAGAATGATAATTTTGAAAGCCTAACCTGCTGTGATATAACTATGGGAGCACTAGATTTTAAACCTTCCTGCCTAGCCACTTCAGACACCTGACTTTTTAGAAATTGTTTATTTTTAAAATGATAATAAAATAGTCTCTGACAGTGCAATAAATTCTTATATTTAAAGGATATTTATCCATTCAAAACTTAAATCTCCTTTCATTAAGCATATGCTGTGAACCATTCTCAGACTAATATTCAATACTAAGTTTAAATAACGCTATAGAAATAAAACTTATGCACAAAAAAATGGGAATACTAATTGGTTATCCTGTTCTTTGTTTCTTTTTTTCCAACATTAATGAAATGCTTTATGAAGAACCAGTGCAGGTGGTTCTTAATTTATTTTGCACCAAAAAAAAAAGTACTTTAAGCATAGAGTATGACAGTGTTTTAAATGGTAAATATTAGAATGCATTTCCTTTGAAACATACTGAATTAGTTTCATTCTTTTTAAACTGATGCTTTTCTCTGTGTGTTTCCCTCTGGCATGCCCCATCTGTTAAAAGTAGCATTTCTTCATAAACAATAAAACTACAATTATTTTTTGCACTGTATGTTGAATGTAAATCATTTTTCTCCATTCCAATGTGAAATATTGGAAAGTATTATGGTATTATTATGACAAACTGAAATTAAATATACTTTTTTTTTTTTACTTGAGCTTACATTCTTGTAACACTTTGGTAATATGAATTATCCATGTCTGTATGTCAAACATAGCTTTGGTGCCCTGTCAAGATGATGACTGTTAGTAGAGAAATATCAACAGTACCTAGCATTTAAAAGCATGCTGAATTGTCAGGCTTTCAAAATCCTAATATGGGCTTGCAGACAGTTACATCCTGCATGAATTCCTGGGTTGGTCTGTTTTTTTTCCTGAAGTAGAAACAAACAACAGAGTGAGATCTCTGGAATTTCAGAAGTGGGGGAAAAGAAGAGAATGTTCAGTGTATCCTAAGTCATTGCAGTACATTTCTGTCACTTTAAGTCGTCTTTTAAACTGGAGACACTATAAGACTAATACATATGAAGGGGGGTACAGGTGGGCTGCATGTGTATTGTAGAATATACAGGCTCTCTCGGCATGCACTCTGAGCTAGCAAGTTGGAAACCTGTTCCTGGTGTGAAGCTTCACTGTCACAACTGACAACAGTTTAGCCCTGTCCTGTTGTAAAAAGGGGCAGGTTTGCTCAGGCTGAAGGAAGTTCTAGTACAGTAGGGCTGTTGGAGGCGTGCTCAGTTTGAATATATGTCTATGTACCAGAACACTGCACACAGCCCTTGTGTTAGAAGAACAGTTCGTATTCTTGGAGGCAATTAGCTCAAACTGGATTTTGGGGAGGATAGCCCAAGTAACAATTGTGTGGCATTAGGAAACTGCAAAGGCTAGCTCAGGTTTCAGACAAAATGTGCCCTAGCCCAGTTCTCCAGCCATGCTGCTTCCTTGATCTTTCTTGCCTAGCTGAGCAGTAAGACGGGCTGGTAAAAGAGCTAAGCAGCTGTAGGTGGCTTTTCAAGCTATTCGGTGTTGTTCCTTTATGACCTGGAAAGCAGAAAGGATCTGCCAATGTCTGTGTGCAGTCTCAATGACTGAAATGTTTAAAAGCATTTTTTCTGTAGCAGATGGCTTTTATATTCTAAAGAACTGTAGCACAGTGTGGCTGTGGGATTAGTAATACAGAATATGCCTCTAACTAGATATATGTTGAGTGGATTATGTTTTTATGCCTGGTGCACGTAATTTCCTTTACCAGTTTCCCTGGCATATGAATGAATGTATTTGCTTGCTTGCCACATACTGCTGAGAAGAAGGCGCCAGTTTGGGGCAGGGAGGAACCATGGTTATAAACCACACAGAATCAGTAGAGTCCTTAGTTCATTACATCTGCTTGTAACTGCCAAATTTTATAATCCACAGGGAAATTTAAGTAATCTGTTTTCATGCTATTTCCCAATTTAGCAGTTGAGGGCCCTTTGATTGTGTTACTTATTTCTTCTACGTAAGTTTCAGTGGTATGTTTTTATATGGTGGGGGAGAAAATACTGACATACATTAGTATAAGCTAAATATAATCCTTTTATCACTTTAGTGAAGTAAAAATTTCCTGGCTGACTTCTTTTTACCACTTGACAAAGACAACTTTTGAAATCAGTGACAGTCAAGACCGCCCTTTTAAAAAATGTTTGTCAAGTTCTGGCTTCAGTACTGCAGTAAGTTTCAGCAAGAGTTCTCATAACAAATAGTTCTTTAATTTTTGTCAATTTTCATGAAATGTGGACTTCAGGCTTAAATTATATCTTTTTTTCCCAACTAATTAGAATTCAGTCTGTTGGTGAATAGGCCAGTGTAACCAAGCTAAATAAATTTGAGCAATTTAGGAGATATTCTGTCCAGTGAGTTACCATTCTGTTGGCATCCATTTTGTAAAAGCTCCTGTTTATTCTGGAACCTAATATATCTGGCAGGTCTGGTGGAAAATGTTTGCTGTTATTAATTAAATAATAAGAATTCTTCCATTTAAATGATCTCAGAGTTGATGACAAGAAAGGACAGGGTTTGTGATGGTTGGCCTGTTGTTTAATAGACAACCATTATTAACAGCTCAACTACTGCTGTTCTTCATTACTGGCATAATTAGAATGAATATAAAATCAAACTCTTTTTTTTTCTCATTCATTATAGTTGCAAGCTAAGTGTACTGATCTGCAGGCAAAATGTACCGAAGCAAAAAAGATGTTAACTGAGGTAATCTTTCTTTGTTTTCCTGTGTACTGATTCTAGCTGAGTCACTTTTGAGAAGCTGTGTCTGTAGAGGGATGTATTGGATGCTGAAGATGTTTGACAGCTTAACTCATTGATCCCATGGTGTGGGAAAGCTAAGTACCATGAATCATTTCATGTGGAAGTGTATTTCAATTTATTATTAATTGCAACCCTTAGGTTAAGAGTTACAGTGAAAAGCTGGACAAGGAATTGGCAGCTTTAGAAACAATAGAATCCCAAGCAGATTCTAGGTAAGTTTCTTCTTTTGTGACCTTTGGAATTCTGAAACATAGTGGGTTTAAAATTAATCATTCATTCAATGTTTCCTGCTTTGTCAACCTAAACAAATAACTAAAATTTAAAAATTAAATAATTCTCCAGCTTGCTTTCCGAAGACAGGAAAATATTAGCATAGTATTCAGTCAGAATGGAAAGTGTCAATCTCTAGTTGAAAACAATTGTGTTTAGAGCAGAAGAACCCGAGCCACATTTGACAAGTAGGTGAGGCCTTCTTGATTTATTTTCTTCATATTTGAAGCTCAAAACTTTCCCAAGTCAGAGGTCAGGACAAGCAAAACCATCAAAGTACTGTGGAATAATACAATTTTAGTTTGACCCTGGTATATCAGTGGTGATATTTGGGCTTTTAACTTACACAGGTTATTTAGAGCTAAGCTTGTTCTAATATGCTTTGGTTCTCCATCTGCTTAAGTTAGAAACTAAATATCTAATGTAGTTTATTGGATCTTCAAATTTAGCATATTACAGAGTCTGCGAGCACTGGTGGCCATGAATGAAAACCTAAAAAGCCAGGAGCAAGAGTTCAAAGCACACTGTAGGGTAAGTTTTAGCTTCTCATAGAAAGATTCTTTTAAAACTTGGAAATAAGCATTATACTTCTTCCTGATTTGTTGTCGCATTGCATTTGCCTGTCTGTCATCTGTCCCCTTCCCCCATTTACTGGTATTTGCAGGTTTATATTGAGTATTGCCACCAGCTTGATTTGCAGCACAGTTATGGACACTCGCCCAGTTCTGCAGTGTCTCATATCTGCAACAAGAGTGATGACCAAGAAGTCTGGAACTGGATTAACCAGAAGGACTCACCCCCTGCTCCAAGGCAGGGAGGTGTGAGGAAGGCTGCCAAGGCATCTGAATTTGTGTGTCCTTCAGTGTTCTGTTGTGCCTGGGACTCTTTATACAGGGCACTTCCTATTCATATAATGCCAGATCAGCCTTGTACTGGTCCCAGCTGCAGCCCTTCTTGTTCCCAGTACCATTATGCTGAGACCAATTTGGGGTGGGCTGACAAAGAGCAATAAAATGTGAGTTTGAGGTGTACTAGATACCCACCTGTGCTACTGCCAGCCTGAAATGGATTGTCTCTTCTTGGATAATGCAGCCAACACTGACCTCAGGAGAGGTCCTCCAAAGAGGAGGGCTTCATGAAGGCCCCTTGCTTTGGAGCAACCCACCAAAAAAGATAAGACAGAGACAAAGCTATAGCAGTTTTCAGAGCATGTTTCAGTTTTACTGCTTAATTGCAGTGTTTTGCTGTCCTTTTTACTGCTGTGTTAATGGACTCCCTGGAAATACGGTTGGAGAGAATTATTTTCATCTTCTATTTAAACAATAGTGGATGAGATTTAATAGAAGAAAAAGAAGTTAAAAGAAACAGTGCCCCGAGGCATAGACTGAGCGTAGGGACTTCATTTTCTCATACATACTCCTTTGGAAAGCTCTGAAGGATTGTAATGGAAACTGCCTTGCAAGTAACTTCAGCTTTGTCCATTTTCACAAGTGCTGTATGTTCCATTCTGGTGTCATGCTACTGCTGTTGTAATATTCCCTTTTTTCCTTAGTTTCATTTTCCATGTTGTCTTAAATTTATTTGATTTATTTGTCTTAGATTTATTTGAGCAAATATGCTAGATCCAGCTCTTTCCGTGGTTGATAAAAGCAATGCAATGAGCAATAATGGCTGCCTTACCCTTAAGCAGGGAATTCTGTTTAATCTTACAAATTTAAAGTGTGTGGTCAGCTCCACAATTTTGTTAGAGGTGGATGTTGTTGAGCTTCCCACTTCCAACTGTTAAGAGGATGTGTCTCAGTTAAAAGCAACATAATTTGTTTGTTTGTTTTAAAGGAAGAAATGGAGAGACTTCAACAAAATATTGAGAATTTGAAAGCTGAGACATTGGAAAATGGAGAGGAACAGGTAATAGTAAATGTCTAAGGTTAAATTTTCAATTTGTGTTTTAAAATGTTTTTTAGGTCTTTCTGAATTTTGGGATGTTCTCGTAAGCATTTAAATACCTGTTGCAGTCTCTGAAAAATTCTGTCTTCCCCCTCTCCCCTCCCCCCACTGGTAAAACCATAGTTCAGACTAATAGTAGCAAAACAGACAAGTGAAAATTTCTGTAGTATTCTTCATTTTTCTCACAGAATCCATGAGGCTAACTCATGGATGCTTTTGTGCTTGTTCTTTCTTTGTAGTCCTAGAGAAGCATCTCTGTATTGTATTAAGAGCAGCACATACCTCTGAAAAAAACAGGTCTTCCTCAGAAAGCTTTTTGATTTTTTGTTTGTTTCATTTGGTTTTGGGTTTGTTTTGTTTTGTTTTGTTTGTCTTGTTTTTGTGTTTTTTTCCTTAAAAGTGGATTTATTCCAAGGATGAAAGCACAAGTTTTCAGTGGCTCAGTACATTGTATGCTGTGAGCAGCTGTCAGAATTTAGGCTTTAACACAAGTGCATCCAGAATGATGACAATGAATAATGAATGAACAGGAAAGGAAAAGCTTGAATAGCTTGGATTTTCAGTGGGTAAACATTTGATACATTTATGCCTCTGAAATGAGGTAGAATACAGGTTCCATGATGATGCTGCCCTCAACGCAGCATCAAAAATTAAAAATGTAAACCTAAATCTTAGATTTTTAAACAAGAAGAAATTCTTTTTGAGTCCACAATGCAGGAAATCTAGAATGCATGTCAGAGGGTTTATGTTCCCTCCTGGGCCACGTTTATCCTTAACTCCACCAGTGAATTCAAGTCTAACCATTCAGACAAGGAGTATGGACAATCATCTATATGGGTCTTTAAATAAAATGCAACTGTTGTAAAGCAGTGGAAAAAACATTGACAAATCTTAAAGACTAAAGTAACAAAGGCTTCAAAGCTAGCAAAATTCACCCGTTTACAGATTTTAATGCAGATTATGAATCATTGTTAAAAAATAACAGCAAATGGTGGTGTTATTGTGGGAGCCATGAAATGGAAGGTAGACAAATACAGAAGATAGACCCAGTCTGAACATTTCTGCACTCCAGTTCTGATATGCTACTGTAATATACGGTTGTTTTGGTTTACAAATCCTAGGAGCCGAATAAGATTATAGAACAGCAGTACAGAAGTGAGAAAGATAAACTTCAAAAGATCCGACTGTTGCTGGTGAGTAACTGTAAATTTACTTGTACAAAACTACTGACATTTTTCTTACCTTGTAACTTCTAATACTACTTTTTGTCATTCTGATTTTGTAAAGTTTGTCTGTCACAAATCAATTACAAAAAAAAAGAGCCTCAGACAACACTTTTTGAAAAAAATTAATTTAGTAACAAAATATTGCTGGGGGGGGCTTCATCCATTTTAAGACGAGAACAAGAAGAGGCTTTGTTTTCTCCCCCCCTAACTTTCTATTCAGGCACGAAGAAACAGAGAAATAGCCATTTTACAACGCAAGATTGATGAAGTACCCAGCCGAGCTGAGCTAACACAGTATCAGAAGAGATTTATTGAACTTTACAGTCAGGGTATGTATATCAAGCAGGAGCATCCTGCAGAAGGCTAAAGCCCTGAAAGGAGGGCAGTTGCATTTTAAGCATATGGCATGTAACAAGAGCTAATTTTGTGGTGTGTTAAGGGTCTCCTGGTATTCATGTTCTACACTCTGTTTTCAAGGTTTTATAAGTTCGTTGTAAGAATTTTCCCGAGGGTGAAACTTGATGCACAAGCTCTCTGGAGTAAATTTTTGTCTGCAACAGGTTCAGTCATATAGGTAGATGACCAGTGTGTTTAGAAAGTCCTTAATTCACTATTTATAAATGAGGTTGCTTTAATTTTGAGTAATGCTTAATTGATTGCTTTTACCATTAGATAGCTTTCACTGTTTTCATTCCCATGAGATACCTGGTTCTGAACCAAACTATGTCAAGAACTACAAAGTAAAGGCAATTTCTTGAAGGGATTATTTTCTTTATTTTTTGATGTATAAATATCCTGCAGTATCTTGGTGAGATCAGAGTACACGTTGTCTTTAATTGATTTTTATGATAAGAAGTTATGAAATGGGGAAACGTGCTCCACTGGCCTTTTGGGTAGGTATGTGTTTGCTGTGCACAGATGATGTGGAACATGCAAACTGAATAAAATTTCCATTAAACTGATAATGGACCAGTATACTTACTGGTGTTTACTTAATGTAGCTTGTGTATTAGCATAAGCTAAATAAGTTTCTACCAAGAACAGCTGGCTAATGTTCTAAAGATACTCCGCATTTAAGTATTTGGGCGAACCAGCTCTTGAAGGTTAAGCACTTCTAAAATTGTTACCTAGCATTGATTCAAATCCCTTGCCCTGATGAGGCACCTCTATAGACATAGTTGTGTGCTTTCTTCCTTCTGTGTTGTCTAACTCAATGCATGGAATAGATCTACTTTTTTAGTGAGAACAAATCCAGTATTTCCATCCCCCTGCATTGCTTCTTACGTGACATGCAATTTATTTAATCAAGTCCCGCTGCAAAAACAACTTTGTTATCTTGAATTAGATTTTCTACAGATATCTGAGTGAATTCAGACAATTTATGGTCAGAGCATCTACCTGCTCAGAAGATGGGGGCTTCCCCTAAAAATATTAAGAGATGGTTTCAAGAGAATCAGTGAGCCGATCGGTGGCCCCTTCCTTTTCTTTCTTTGCCTATCATACCTTACCCAGGCTCTGGTTTGTGCCTGTCTTTGTTTAAGGCTCAGGGCAAACCCATGTGAAACACAGAGCAGAATTAGCCACCTTCTCCCTCGTGAAGAGAGCACACCTGAAGTATTCCTGTTTGTGATGATGTCTTTGTGTAGTTTTCCAAAAAGCAGACAGATTTCAGCATTTGGAAAATCATTACGGAGCATACTGAACAGCCTTTAATAATTAGTCTACCTATCCCAGGCTTTCCTGAACTCCTCAGTGCATTCAGGCTCCAGTACTCACTATGTTTCTTGAGGCTGCAGCATGTGCAGAGCATGTCACAATCATCCTGTGGCAATGAGAGAGCTCTGATTCCAAACGTTGCTACTACAGAAGCAGCCACCGCTGGGCTTTTGTCACCAAAGCATTCCACTTCCAGCTGTGGGTGGTAACTGGGCTTCAGCTGGAGAACAGAATTCTACAAATCCAAAGTTGGAATTTCTTCAAAAATGTGGATGTTCAGTGATGTTATGTGGAAGGGGGGTTGTGCTGTCTGTAAATGGCTTAATTCCAAAGCTTAGTCCAGCATATTAGTTCAGGAAAGGTGTAATTTATTTAAAGATGGCAACTTGTTAGCCTTTGGAGTTTAACATAATGAGAATTTCACTCAGGTTTATCTTTTTTTAACCCATACATTTTTTTTCAGGCTCAGGATTCTAGACAGTGCTTAATATGTTTTAACTGTAATAGGTTTTTGCAACTTGCCCTTCTCTACTGAACTCTGTCCTTGGGAACTATATTGTTTCCTTAGGCATTGAAGAACTAAAGAATAGATGAACACTTGACAGATTCATGTATCAGTTATTGTCTTGTAGGCCCAAAGGGATTGCATGTCTGAGCTTTACCTTCCCACCAAAATATAACCATCTGCTATAATAACTTAAACCAGAAAGTATTATTTAATTCCATCAGAATGACTAAACTGTAAGAAGAGGGGAAAAAATGTTTTAAAACAGTAAAAGCTTTCTTGAACATCTCACGCACATGTGCGTAATACTATACATTTCAAGCTACTTCTTTCCACACAGTTGTATCAGATTATGTGTTTCCTGCCTGTCCCTGCTGAGCCTGTGCTTCTCTACCACCACGGGCAAGCTATGCAAGGGCAGCTGTTAGCAGCACATCAGCTATAAGCTGGTCGTGAAGGGAGGACAGATAGACAGTGTTAAGGAAGCACAGCTGATCGTGGCAACATACATTTGTATAAAGGACTGTCAGCAGTTGAGGCTTAAACACTGAGCTGTGGTGTTCTCATAAAATCTGATAGCTGCAGACCCTGTTGGAGATTTACATGCAGAGGGAGTATTCTTCCAGAGTGTATTGGTGTGTTCCATTATTAATAGTGGAAACTAGTGAGTAGGCTATAAAGCCTACTTGTTATTTTTACAGATTCTATTTCACCTTGTGCTCTTTTATTATTCTACTTTTTTCTTGTTTGCAGTCTCAGCAACTCACAAAGAAACGAAGCAATTCTTTACTCTTTATAATACACTGGATGATAAGAAAGTGTACTTGGAAAAGGAGGTAAGAAAATGTTATTTTATACTTCCTAAATACTCAGCCTGTAGAGAGGGAGATAGAGTTTTCACTTGGCTTTCACTATATTCAGTCATATCAGAACAGAGTTCATAGTCTTTGTCAGTAAAAAGGAAGAAACTGATTCATACGAATATTTCTAATGTTTCTGTTCACAAAATAGAGAATAGAATCGTAGACTACTTCAAGTTGGAAAGAACCCATAACAACCATCGAGTCCAACTCCCTGCTCCTTACAGGACTACCTAAAACTAAACCCTATGACTAAGAGTTTTGTCCAGATGTCCCTTGAACTCTGACAGGATTGGTGCTGTGACCGCTTCCCTGGGGAACCTCTGCCAGAGACCAGCCACCCACCCAGTGAAGACCATTCTGGCATGTACAAGAGCATGTTAACTGAGGGGAGGGAAATCAACTTCATTCCTTCCTGATTCTCCTGCTTACTTATACAGTAACTAAGGACAGTTTATTGTTTTTCATTTTAGTAAACCTTAAAAAGTGCTCCATGTTAGTCTGCTGAAAAGCTCACTGATGTTCTGCACAGAACTTACTCGGGAATAGAACACCTTTTTCCTTTGACAGACCTAGAAGACAGAGCTTCTTACAAATTTTTTTGGAGGCCAAAAAAATCAACAACCCAGAATACTGTTTTCATGCTACCATTCCGAACTTTTAACTTTACCCCGTTTACCCTGATAAACGTATTTTAAGGCACATATTGAGTGTCAGCATAGATCTGCCCCTTTTCTTTTGCAGAGGGGTGTTATACTGCACTATGAATGGTGTCAGAATCTAAGCTGCATCACAATGAATTTAAGAATAACTTCTGTAACGAGGTGGTTTAGCAACACATGTAAATAACATACATAATACAGCACAGAACTTCAGATGCTTTTAAGCCTTACTTTTTTTTTATTGATGTGTATATATAAGATTGTTGTGTTTTTTTTGAGTTAGGTCAGTGATCAGTACAAAGCAGGATCTTACCAGAGTTGAACCTGTGGTGATGATTGTCATGTGCTCTAGAAGTACCCAATTTCTTCCAGAAGTTTCAGTTTAGCATGGGACAGTGGTGTTTTTAAAAACTATTCTGCCTGATAGTTCCTAAGATCTCAAAATTTGGAGTTAGTAGTGAACTTACCTTTGAGTCTTCTGAAAATACCGTCAAGAGTTTTCCTTGGAACTTGAAAAACTTCCAAGTTGAAAAAACTTCAACTTGTTAGAAACCAGCAATGATGAGACCATGTAATGTCAGTTACATGCTGTATATTCAGGAACCCCAACTGTAAAACTTGGGTCCCTGTGCAAAAGCAGGTGGTATAACATCTGCCAGTGGTCCTGGCAAATGCCTTCCCTAAGGCTGTAAGAAGATTAGCAGACTTTTTTTTGTGGTCTTGCATTGTGTTTGTTTTCTCTTTCCAAATGGTGAAATGTATTCATAATATCTACAACCTGTTGTACTGTATAACAATATACCCAATTTAAAACACTATTACGTAGCAGCTATAGATATCAGGTTACTTTAACTTCTTCCCTAGGTTAAGTAGAGTTCTGCTTTGTTGTTTGTTTTTAATTTTGAGGGCAAGCCTGCATATTTAAAAAGCATACATGTTTTTGAAATGGACTGATAAAAAACAGCCAGCAGAATACTTCATTTCCTCTAAGGAACAGGAATTCTTAATCATCTTGGCTTCTTGGAGTCTGTTCAGAGTTTGTTTGAATTTTTCAAATTAAGGTCAGGAACAACTGCAGCTTCTGCCATGCATGTACTTATCGCTGTCTTAGCCAGATGGGAGATTTTAGCTCTGGGAGAGATCAGCTTCACTTTTCCAGCAAGTGATGCTTCTTTGCAATGCTCAGGTTCATTTAGTGCAGAATGCTTACAAATGCTCATCATGAGGAGAAACTACTTGAAAGGTTCAACTACAGGAGAGCTGCAAGAAGTACTCAAAGCTGAGAGAGAGAGAGAATCACATTAATTGCTACTTGGTGAGCTTAGTGTTCAGGAATATGTAGAAAGCAAGAAAAAAAATCATCAAAGATGGTGGTTACATGGAAAATATTCACTATATAGTTTAATTAGTTGGAGGAGTTTATACTGAGAGCAACAAAATCTTCCAGTGTTGCTGTTACAAATTTCTAGGTCCGTTTTGCTTCAGTGCAATGTTAGTATCTTATTTTATAAGCCATGCATGTGAAAAGTCATTCAGTACTTTGTGGGAGTTTATCTTTTAACAGTCTGTAAAATGCATCTAAGCAAAGCACTTAATGATGCGTGGCTGTTTGGAAACCTGTAAAACTCATTTGTACAATGAAAACAGTGCAGAGATTTACCTGCCTAAGTGAAACACTTCTGCTTTACCCCCCAAAGTAAGACTAATTTTGCAAACTTACCATAGCCACAACATCTGTTTCTGCATTATCACTGTTGAACACTGGATGAGTACCTGTAGGTTACCTGTAGGTCAAATTTCAACACCTGTTGAACACATGTATGTGCAGTTTTACATCATCACTGTAGTTTGGAAAGCTGTTATGCTAGAAAATTCTCATTGGTATAATTGGGTGTCAGTAAAACTAAAAAGTCTCAGTTGTGGTCCAAGACTTGCGTCTGCTTTCTCTGGCTTCTACTGGGATAGATTTTATTAATGCAAAAGGATTGGGGCTTCTCTTCCGAATGAAAGCTCATGGTGATTTTCATACAGCTGGCTGCTTGTCAGGGCAATATCTATATAGTCAATTTTTTTATTTTATTGTCCATGAAAATTCACATCAGAAAAGAAAAAATGTACATATTTTTTTTTTTTTAATTCACAGGTTAACTTACTGAATTCTATTCATGACAATTTTCATCAGTAAGTAATGGTCCTTTCTATCTTGATGGTTGCAATGAGTTGTATGGTGGGTTGGAAAAATGGGAGTGGGCATGAGTTAGAGAGACTGCAAATTTGTTTATAAAATGTTCTAACAAACTTTTTTATAAAATAGTTTATTAATTCTATTTAAGCCGGTGCTTGGGGAATCACAGACTTGGAATTACCAACATTAGCCAACATATGGTTTTAATAGATGGCTCTTCAGTTGCAGTTGTAGAAAAAACTCAATTCAGTCATAATTTTCCTGGCATTAATTTTAATATTTTTCTCCACTTCGTGAAGTTGTGGTTATTATTTTACATACAAAGCATTAGACTCTCATTTCAGATGTGTTTATAATAAACTAACTCTGTACTTAAAGGTTTTGATATAGTGTGAAGTCTTTAGGTGAAATCATGGTTCCCTTGGCAGCTGGAGGTCAAATAACAGTCTCTGTTGCAGCTGACATTTATTTTGTTCTGTGGGGTTCTTTGACTTAGAATAAAAAGTCCAGCATGAATTTCTGTCACAACAGTACAGTTCAAAAGAATCATGGAGGAGGAGGTGGCCATTTAATTCTCCCCATCCTATGTTTTTATAATCCTCTGTTTGGTTAGAAATTTTTTTTAATTCTATTTTGGAAACTTCAAAAATCTTTGGTTAGAAATGTTGATTTTTTTTAATTCTTTTTTTTTTTTTTAGATGTTTTCCTTTTGCAGCCAGGGACTGTAGATTTGTTTTGCTAATTGATAAGATACTTTTGTTTTTTCTCCTTTCTGTAGGAACCACCACTGTAATTGACAGTTGGGTTTTGGGGGGGTGGGAAGGGTGACTGTATCTTTTCAGTTTATTTTTCTTAATCTAAGTTATGTTACAAGTCTGAAATTACTTCTGGGCTTTCCCTGTTGGGGCATTTTAGAGTATTTGTTCATCTCCTAGTCCCCAACTCACCTCCTTAATATTCACAGCAGCTGCTTTTCTTAGAAGTTTGCGCTTTTAGTTAGTTAATAGCAGTTAATTTCTGTACAACACATGAGAGAAAGGAGCAGACTTGAACTGACAGGGAGGACACTTGTGATGAGCTCTGTAGTTTCTGTTTGCATCTCAGGCTAAAGAGTTGAAATGTGACATGAAATCAGTGATTTAAACAGATAACTTTTTACATAGAACACTAAGCAATGCGGATTCTTGAACATGGGTAAATATGTAAGACAACTGTAGATGAGAGACAATGTCCTACATTCCTGTCAGTTGTTACCTTTTTTCTTTCCAGAGCAATGGCATCTTCTGGTTCTCGTGACCAGTTTTTACGGCAGATGGAGCAGATTGTAGAAGGCATCAAACAGAATCGAATGAAGGTCTGAGACTCTTCTCACTTTCTTTGCTAGAACCTGGAAATTACTTCAGAAAAAAATCTCAAGATAGTAACTGCATGAAGAAATCTGTTACGTGAGGTGCAAATTAAGCAAGCAACTGACACATTCACAAGAAATTTCCCACCACTGAAATATTAATGAATAGAATAGTACAGAGGTATTGCAACACTTTTCCCCTGACAGGAAGCTTACACCCTTTAATTTCATTTTTGGCAGTGCAGTGATTTAGATGCTTGAAACAGCTGCATGTCACTGAAGTCAATGAGAGTTCTTCATTTGGATGGTGTGGCTGTGGTCAGAGCTGCCTCTTGGGCACAGCTCCTTAGGCAGCTGGTGCTGATCGAAGCTGCTGAAGAGGCTCAGCAGCATCTCAGAAGAGTACCAACTACCAACTTCCCTTGCCCCAGTTGCAGTGCTCATCTGACACTTTGTTGAATTCACTGGGGTGTCTCATGGGTTTTTTTATTGTTTTAGAAGAGCTCAGCATTGTTGATGAGGGTGTTGTGTCCACATAGCAAGTGAAAGGTGTTTGTGGATGGGTGGAGCCCCAGTGCTCATTCAGAGAAGACAAAACTGCTGGGAGCTGTTCTGTAAAAGCACAGCCTCAGTGCACTTGCATTAAGTGGTCGTGGGGCAATGCAAGCATGAGGTCCAGCAGCAGCTCTAAGTATTTCATATATTCATATGGACTGTGTATCAATTACACACACAGAAATGGGTGACAGGACAGCAAATGCAAGGAGTGAAAGCAGACTGAGAACTGCTGTAACTTACTTCAGGCTCTTGCAATTGAATTCTTAAATTTTTCGAGTACGTAAAATCACTGAAAGCAGTGGCAGCTCATGTCACTTGTACTGTATTCCTGCACCAGCAGTTTGGCCACCGGCGTATTGAGGGAGAGTTCACAAGTGGCACTTCATTCCTAGGTGTCGGTGTCTGGATCAGCAGGAGGTGGCAGTTACAACTAATGGAGAAAAACAAAAGCTTCTGAATGAAAAAGCTAAGCTTATCTTGATTGAGAGAAAAAAAAATGTTAGTGATAGAGCAGATAATCATTCGTTACCTTCTAAGAGCTTATTTCTCAATGCCACTGAAGATGCTGACAAGAAAAGGATGCTAAGAAAGTTTTAACAATTCACATCGTTCCTTGGGGAATAGCTCTGCAGCAAAAGGGAAGGTTTTCTTATTCTTCTGCTAGGAAATGTCTGTTGGATGCCTTTTTCAACAGACAGGCTAGCTGTATGCTGCAAGCGTTACTCATCCCCTTGATGGTTTAGTCTTTATCTGTTCTATTTCTGTCTGCAGTGCATTAGACACACTAACAGGCAGTTTCACGATTAAAGTACATCCACTCTAAGTGTTTTCTCTACAGCCCTGAAGACCTTACACCTGAAGACAAATTCTGGTTTTTCAAAGCCCATCTTACTGTAAATGCATCGAGACCTAAGGAGAAATTGGACATACTTGTTACCAAGAGCAAGTAACTTGCTAATAAGCATTAACAAGCATTTCAGTGTGCTAACATATTCACGAGAGTTTGAGGGCTGAGCAAGCCAGTTTCTGCTGAGAGGAGTGCGTCAAGAGATTTGTCATGGTCGTGCATAAAGGCAGCAAAGTATCAAAGGATAGTAATAGGGTCGTATCTCTTCACCAGGATCTGCTTCCTAGCAATGCCATTTACCAATGCTGGTTTTAGCCTCATCCTAAAGGAACGGATCATGGGATAGTGCTTTTTTTTTCTGCATTAACATATTTGATGCTTTTTCTTCCTCAAATATAACTTCAAAACCTACTGGCCCTGATAAGTTAAGGTAGGAGAGATTCCCTGATGTTTGGGACAGCAGTTGGCTTTCTAAAGCAGATGCACCTTGCTAGCAAGTTTCATACGTGGGGAAAGCTTGAGACCTGTTCATTTCTTTTAGGCACAAGAATAAATAGGATCAGTGTTGATACATAGACCTAGAAATGCAGTAATTACTGCTGCTGTGGAATTACCTGCTTGTTCAGGCTTTAGGGGGTTCTTGCAGTTTTTGGAATTGCTTTTTTCCCTTTCAAAATTTGGAGATGGAAGGCTGTCGGAGAGAATACAAAAATAATTTCTGGGGAAAGGAATACAACATGGCACTTCTTATGTGGTTGTGCCCTAGCACCAGAGGGAGGGAGGGAAAATTTTCTCATCTAAACTAAAAGAAAACATGTCTGTGGTGCTGTGATGGAAGAACTTCAGTAGAACTACCAGTGAGAGGAAAGCAGTCTGTTCTATAAGAACCAATCCCCTTCGTGTTTAAGGACCTAAGTTATGTTTGTTAAAAGTTTAGCACAAGGAGAAAAGACATTTCTTGTGTATGGGTCATGAGCAAATACAGCATTGCATAGGAAGGCAAAGATGTCTCCTGTCCTCCCGAGACAACCAAGACAAGATCTCAGTGTCGCATCGAAAACCTTTTTAAATTTCACTGTATTGTAATTGCAGTAGGATTGTTCAATGAGCAAGATTCCTGGCTTGCAGAGACATGAGCCTTGCTACCTTTAGTGTCACTGGTACTGAGATTTCAACATTAGGCTTTTAGTTTCAAGAGCTGGCCTAAGTGTTCATTGCATTTAACACACGAGTATCTATGAAACACCTGTTTCCTATTGCCTATAATGGATAGTTGCTCCTTACACTGGGTGTGTGTGGACATGTATATAATGTATATATGTGCGTGTGTGCCTATTCCTTATGCAGGGTCTAATCTCTTCTCTTTCCTCTATACCAACAGATGGAAAAGAAGAAGCAAGAAAACAAAATGCGAAGAGACCAGTTGAATGATGAATACTTGGAGCTTCTAGAGAAACAGAGGCTTTACTTTAAAACAGTGAAAGAGTTTAAAGAGGTGAGAACATTTTTTGCTCATGTAAACTGTCAGGTGTTCAATGATCCGTTTTCGTTTGACTTGTGAATTAATATGTGCACAAAATTTCCTGATAAGATGCTTGTCACACCCTGTTCACGATGTCCCTTGGTGGTTATATCCACATGACATAACCCTCATTCTTGGACTCTGAGTTCGATTCTAGAAAATAATTATTTTTTTTCACTGCTAGACTAGCACCCTTCTATGTTAGAGGGGAAGGACAATTTATTAGCAAGTAAGCTGTATGTTTAGGTGATCCAAATGGAATATCTGGAAGATCTATGAGCAGTTAGATATCGGGGGAAAGAGAGTTGTGGAAATGTGTGTGAATAAGGGAGGGAATCCAACAGCTCAGTAGTGATAAATACCTTTTGGAACCAGCCATATGTGAAAGCTCTGTTTAACACTTCATTGATTTAGCCTTTCCCGAGCTTTTAATCATAGTGTGCTCCTGTTAATTATTGTCTCCTTGATAATGAATGACGAGGTAGTGCTGCCAGGCAAAATTGTCATTTGGCTTCAGATGTTTGAGGAAAAACATCTTTCTGTAATTTGTTCTGCTTTGTTCTGAGACAGTTCCTGTTGCAGACAATGCACTCTGTGAGAGTGACAGGGACTGTTCAGCTACTTTTCTAACATACAGAATTTTACACCATAGGTGCAGAAGTTAGCTGGAATTTTATTTATTCTGTGGTTTTTTGGTGGTTGGGTTTTTTGTTTGTTTGTTTTTGTGGAGGCATAGATAAATCATTTTTCTTTCACTGCCTTCTGAGGGAACTTCTCAGTCTTGCTATCCTTAAAAATAAGCCATAGTTGTGGTATTGAAAACAGGTGGTTTGTACCTTATGGAACTATTTCTTGACCTAGAGTTGTTTCCTGAACACTGACTTTTTTTGCAAAGTGTCTTGTGAAGTTCCAGGTCACCTAAAAGTAATCTCAACTTCATATAGTTGAGATCTATAAGTAAAAAAGTGGATTGCTTTAGCTACTTTAAACAACTTTAGATGAATGGTCAAGCAGCATTACTTTTGGCCTGAAAATCATGAAGTTTCATGGATATTACCATTGGGATAACATTGTGAATGAATGAGAATTATCTTCAGCTTGTTACTCCAGACTATTTTGGATTTTGGAGATTTTTCAAAATAAAAGGGTTTAATTTTGGTGATGTGAAGATATAACCAGTGGAGTTAAGAGCAACTACCCTATTAACTGTTTGCTTTCCCCTCACAGGAATGCCGTAAGAATGAAATGCTGCTGTCCAAGCTGAAAGCCAGTTCTTCCTGAAGAACTCCAGCTGGTGAAGTTCACAGATGATGGTTCAGTCCATTGAATCTCTATTGTGAGGAGACAGTTATAGCTGCAATGTAGATATATATAGACAGATATATATATATATATAAAAAATATATATACCACAGCTGTAAAACTCTGTTGGTTTGGGGTTTTTTTCCCAGTATGTACTCAGTTTTACATTCATTCATCCCGTGGCTGTATTATTCATTATTGTCTCCACTACACAGTAAAGAGCTAACACAGTACAGCAGAATAGAAATACTGTCTAATTTTATTTATTTTGGTTTGGTATTTTTTCCACAGTAAGGACAGAGGGGATTTTTGGGGGGAGGAGGGGTTTAACACTGAATTAGATCAAGTTTCTGGAGTAAGTAGATTGTACTGTGTAATATGTCCAGTACCACAAGATGAAGAATGCAGTGGTTTGTTAATTTTGGAAAAAAAAAAACAAAACAAAACCAAGCAAAACACAAGAAATATACTCCAGCTATAAATTCTTTCAGATNTTTTTTTTTCACTGCTAGACTAGCACCCTTCTATGTTAGAGGGGAAGGACAATTTATTAGCAAGTAAGCTGTATGTTTAGGTGATCCAAATGGAATATCTGGAAGATCTATGAGCAGTTAGATATCGGGGGAAAGAGAGTTGTGGAAATGTGTGTGAATAAGGGAGGGAATCCAACAGCTCAGTAGTGATAAATACCTTTTGGAACCAGCCATATGTGAAAGCTCTGTTTAACACTTCATTGATTTAGCCTTTCCCGAGCTTTTAATCATAGTGTGCTCCTGTTAATTATTGTCTCCTTGATAATGAATGACGAGGTAGTGCTGCCAGGCAAAATTGTCATTTGGCTTCAGATGTTTGAGGAAAAACATCTTTCTGTAATTTGTTCTGCTTTGTTCTGAGACAGTTCCTGTTGCAGACAATGCACTCTGTGAGAGTGACAGGGACTGTTCAGCTACTTTTCTAACATACAGAATTTTACACCATAGGTGCAGAAGTTAGCTGGAATTTTATTTATTCTGTGGTTTTTTGGTGGTTGGGTTTTTTGTTTGTTTGTTTTGTGGAGGCATAGATAAATCATTTTTCTTTCACTGCCTTCTGAGGGAACTTCTCAGTCTTGCTATCCTTAAAAATAAGCCATAGTTGTGGTATTGAAAACAGGTGGTTTGTACCTTATGGAACTATTTCTTGACCTAGAGTTGTTTCCTGAACACTGACTTTTTTTGCAAAGTGTCTTGTGAAGTTCCAGGTCACCTAAAAGTAATCTCAACTTCATATAGTTGAGATCTATAAGTAAAAAAGTGGATTGCTTTAGCTACTTTAAACAACTTTAGATGAATGGTCAAGCAGCATTACTTTTGGCCTGAAAATCATGAAGTTTCATGGATATTACCATTGGGATAACATTGTGAATGAATGAGAATTATCTTCAGCTTGTTACTCCAGACTATTTTGGATTTTGGAGATTTTTCAAAATAAAAGGGTTTAATTTTGGTGATGTGAAGATATAACCAGTGGAGTTAAGAGCAACTACCCTATTAACTGTTTGCTTTCCCCTCACAGGAATGCCGTAAGAATGAAATGCTGCTGTCCAAGCTGAAAGCCAGTTCTTCCTGAAGAACTCCAGCTGGTGAAGTTCACAGATGATGGTTCAGTCCATTGAATCTCTATTGTGAGGAGACAGTTATAGCTGCAATGTAGATATATATAGACAGATATATATATATATATAAAANGAAAGAGATTCTTGAAACTACCTTCACCGGCTAATAACTTCACATGACTTTAATTTACTCTCTAGCCATAGATAAGGTTATAAAGGATAAAAATTAATTTCTAATGGTTAAGACATAAGAACACAGAAACTTATCTTGGATAATTCCTGGTGTAAAATTATAGATCTATATTTTTATAAAATCTAGCTGTTGTATAAATTTCTTTGAAATTTCATTTTTATATATAGAGAGAGTGTGCTTATTAAATTAATAGCTCCAGGAAAAACCACCTTAATCTCTGGGACCATCATGTTATCCCTGGCTGGGATGGAAATCCAAGTCTGTCACCTGTAATGTAGGAAGATAATGGTTCAGACATTCTGCTCAAAGGAACTGATGCTCACCTTGAAGACAACAACTTATTTACCCTGCTGAACATTTACCTATGAAAGCTTAGAAAATTATGGAACACTTTCTGGAACATTTTTATATGTGTATATACAGTATTTTATAATTCAAACAGTTGCTTTTTGTACTTTAACATCAGGATTTTGGTCTGACTTCTTAATGTACATCACATCTTCAGGAGAAGAAAAACCATGTTCTCTTTCCCAGTAATGCTGATGACAGTGCTGTTCCATTACTTTCTATGGCAGCAAATATAAAATAAAGAATGTTTGGAATTCAGTGGCCTTTTGGTGTTGCGTTTTTAAGGTGGAACCTGCTTTAGAAGCCTTAATACACTCTTGAATTACAAGTGCATTAAAAGATGAGTTGCACGTACTCTAGGTGGCCCTGCTCTAGCAGGGGGGTTGGACTAGATGATCTTTCGAGGTCCCTTCCAACCCCTAGGATTCTGTGATTCTGTGTGATTCTGTGATTCTGTGATCTGTATTCTCTGATAAGGTTGTTTTCAAGTGTCACACAGCAATTGGTAACCTCTTGTTTTGCTGTTTTGGTAAGCCTGGTGTCCTGCTATGTGGCACAGTCAGAGCTCATAATTTTACCTCAGCATTGCTAGATTTCTGAAGAGAATTCTGAATTTATTTGGCTGTTACCAGGTTTGTAAAATCACATTTACAGGACTCGTAGCAAAACTTGTTTTATTAATTTGGTAAAGCCTGCTCAGAGCTTCAATTTGCATTTCAATACATTTAATTATTTTAAAATCTTGATGAACAAGATGCTGTAAAATGTCTGCTCTTTATTTCAGAAGCTGAGACAGTCTCTGAACTGAACAGTGCACCCACCCTTTAGATCATGACAGCTTTCTTTAAATGTAGTTCCAGAAATGCCCTTCTGGGGAGTGAAATTAGTGACATACGCTTAATCCAAATCTGACAAAATCTGGGCAATCTTTTTTTACAGTGGATCAGAATGAATGGAGTACTGCACACAGTTGCTATTGATTTAAATAAAAGAAAATCTTGGAAGGCAAATTGAAACATGGCCAGCCTTTTTTAAAATTTTTATTTATTTTTATTAACAGTTTCTTCCCCTCTTTCATGAAAAATCTGCTTATTAAACTGTGACCACAGTGTGTAGTTCCTGAACCAAACAGTATTTGATGGGGGATTAATGTATGACATGCAAAAGCATTTTACTGTGTGGCAAACTATCAGGTTCTGCTCTTTATTCTCCAGAGATGCTTTGGTACAGGCTTTACCTGTGCAGAAGGCCAGGGGATGGTGATGCCTTTTCTGTCTTTAAGCGGGAAGAAGTATCCAGCAAGTTAGGCCATAAACCCCAGGTAACTAACTTCTTTCCCTCACACAGCTCAAATTTCATGTGCTTAGAATCAAGGATTTAAAATCCTTTAAAGGATTTAAAAATCCTTTAAAACCATATGTCGCTGCTGTTTCAAGCACAGACATGCCCAGAGCCAGTGTGGGAGGCCAATTTTATGAAGAGCTTTTTAAAACTGCACTGTAGTGAAATGAAAGCTCCGCTTATTTCTCATCGCCTCTGGTGGAAGCCTGTCACTCTTAACAACTCACTGCTGTCACAGATGCTCCGGTGGGCAGAGCACTAAATTAGCCATCTTGAGAACTTCTCACAGTAAAATTACAGAGGCTCAGATTCACCTCCTAAGGAAGCTAAATTCATCTTTGAGGAGGTGGAGAGCCCTATCACCAGTTCTCAAGCTAGCTGAGCAGGCCAGCCCTGCTTCCTCTTCAGCATTTCCAGTCGCAGGAGTGCAGTGCACAATTCTCTCCTGGCTTTATGCTGTTTTCTGAGGTTCCAGATGCTAAGCCATGGTAAAACCTACCCCAAAATCTGCGTCACAACTTGGAAGCTCCAGATCTGGAGCTTGGTGTTCCTCCAGACAGCTGGCACATACAGTTGCCACAACTCTCTTTGCTGCTGCTTGTGCAGCCATGCAGGGTGATGGGCCTTAACTTCAGAGCAGCAGGGTTGGTATTGGGTCTGCATGCTCGTAATGGCCTGTCTTATCTGGCAGATAGGGTACAGGCACTAAAATTTGGGCAGAGCATGACTACTGGAAAGTTCAGGAGTGGCTACATTGCAGGGCATTTGTATGCTTCTCAAAAACCAGCTTCAGATATTCTCTTCATTTTCTCCTTCCATGGGATCTGTTTGGATTTTAAGGTTTTTAGAGCAGTGAGTATCTTAGATGAAAAATTCAAATAGCTTGAAAAATTTATCAGTGGTTCTGAATAAGGTTTTTAGTATCTTTTAGAATCTTACATATGTGTCTTCCTTCTGGTTTAATTAAGCCTCCAAATGCTGGCTTGAACTGTAGCTGTTCGATATGCAGGCAAATTGAGATTCACAAGGGAAAGAGTTACCAAAGTTGGCATTTAACAGTCTGAGCCACTATCGAACAACTCTTTGAAATTCTAGGTTATTAAAAACTCTTAACTCTCATTGAAATTGAAAGGAGGAGCATCCAGGTACATAAGATAGAGAGGTGGCTGTGGCTGCAGACACAGCAGCTCTCACTGGAATTTCACAGTACTACTGAGTGTCAAGTAGAGCAGTGCCTGATGTCACCATGCACTGTGCTAGTGAGATGAGGCCAGGCAGGTCCCTTCAGGAACCAGAGCAATGTATGCTTTGAGGGCATTTGTCTAAATCACCCAGAAAGGAGCTGGAATTTGCCTCACTCTTAAGTTGCCCATGTACCTGACATTAAACTCAGTTTGACATCACCAGGTATACAAATCATGTTAGGCTACACTGCAGTAGACTCCACTTTACAGTTAAGTAAGTAAAGGCTCCATCATTTTTTGTTTTTTCAGCATGCAAACTACTTGATAGTACCTCTGTGACGTGGCTGTTAAGTACATGAGTTGCTAGCAGGTGGAGATACCCCTACCTACCCACTGCTGCCTGTGAGAGATGGCCAGGATACCAAGACTTTGGCAGGAGCTTTGTAGTCAGCATGTGCATCGATGCCATGCCCATTAGCTTGGTAACCATCAGAGATGAGGCCACCTGATAGGCTGCAGTGAGACCAAGTGGTGTATATTGATGGAGCTGAAATTTGTGGCTTTTAGCCATGCCATGCAGTTTTGTGATGTTTACCCTGAAGGTACATTTTGAATCAAAGGGCTTGTGTAAGCAGCAGCAAACAGAGAACTGGTGGGGAAAGGCAGTGTAAAAGGTTAAACCTCAGCTTCAAAAGGAGCTGTGATGTTGCCTGGCCCCAGCAAAGCAACAATATTTTTCCCTCACTGTATCAAAAGGAGCTTTAGGAGAAAAAGGGAGATGGTGCTGGGACTCTGTCAGTAAAAAACTGTCACACTAGAAATACTCAGAGATGCCGTCAGCACCCTCCACTAGGGAAGGGAAGTAAAACCTACTAGAGGAACAAATACAGAGGGAGAGAAACTTGGCAGTAGGCATAGAAATATTTATCTTGTCATTTATTTATGTATACATTGTTGGGATAGGGGAGTTTCTTACATCCTGGAAAAACAATTTAAGGCTTGGTTGTTGGTCACTTTGGAGTTTCCAGAGACACTTAGACCTGATGGCATCGATACTGTTCTTACAGTAGGAGGAAGTTGAAGCAAGCTGACAAATTGTGGACTTCACTCAGGTAAGGTGATGAGCACAATGGTTATGGTGCAAGGACCCCAGACAGCGCAGCACAGACACTCACCTATCAGGGCCACGCAGCCATGTGTTGCTGCCAGCAAACCTGGTGATTGACTACAACGTGTTTGGTATTTGAAACACAAATGCATGCTTAAAATCATGGTAGCATGAAACAACAATGCAGACAGTCCCCCACCACTTGGAGGTATCACGTGTCTATTTTGAGCTCATCTGGGTTTCAGAAAAGAGGGAGAACCTGAGCCCTGCAGAGTGAGTGTACAGTGCAGGTGAAACTCCATGCTAATCCCTCCCAGGCAAGTACATTCTCAGTAGCTTTGAATAATTTTACACTTGACTCTAAAAATTCACTTAGCTCCAGGAGATGTACCTGACCTCTATTTCACCAAGACTTCCTACCAAGGACCGCTGCTTGCTAGAGAACACACAGCCCTTCAAGTCAGACTTGGGCATGTTTTTGAGCTGCTTAGTCATCCATTTTAATTTCACATCAACTTAACAACATGCTTATTCCCTTCCAAATCAAGCTCAAAACTGAAGCCAGCATCCTGCCTATCTCACAAACATTTCAGTACTGCTCAATTAGCAGTTCCTGCTGGTGCCTTTGCTAATGATGAGAGCGCTACAAAATGACACCTGTAGCTGGTCAGATGACATCAGTCCTGCTAGATGTGACAGTCACAGTATTAGCCACATGCAGTGCACTGCTTGCAGACCTTAACACATGTTGATTCAAAGAGCAGACGGGTGGTATTCACTGCTTGGATCTTTGTGAAACCCTGGAGCAGCATCTATGTTTTTCCAAGGGGGAAATGTAAACCATCAGTGTGGTTTCTATCCAAATATCTTCCATCTTCTTTTTCACTGTTCCTAAATCCCCTCAAGTAGCCCTTGTGCATGAAAACTATGCATGTCACAAGCATGCTTCCCTCAAGGAATCTCTGTATCATGCAATAAAGGGACTGTTTTCTCCTCTGTTCCCCTTTTATCGCTGCTTTACAAAAAGGTTCTTGAAGGCATTATTGTAATTTTTGTTAAATGCTGTATAAATGAGAGGATTAAAGAAAGAATTGGAGTAGCCAAGCCAAAGAAAGATGCTTTTCCAGATGGGTGGGATGTTGCAGGAACAGAGGGGGCTTATTAATTCTGTAATGAAGAAAGGGATCCAGCACAGTACAAAAACTCCAATTAAGATGCCAACCATCAGAGCTGCCTTTTTCTCTTTCTGTTCTCTCCATGTTTCTCCATCTGTCTGGAAAGTGATAGCTGCGTGACGAGCTGTAAACACCATCTGTGGTTCATGCGAAGCTTCCTTCACCTCAAAACAAAAGCAAACATGGATTTTTACCAAGACAATTTGTTTGAGTGAAGTATTACTTTCATATGACAGCACGACATCTGTGCACCTACCACAAAAGACCCCAACTCCACTCCTTCCATGCTAAAAGAAAGAAAATGTCCCAGAGTGCCAACATTACCATACTTCTCATTATGTTGGAAAAGCTGCAGAGTGTGACTGACAAAGCTAAATACAGAGTAACTGATGCCATGCGTGTTGTGGGCCTTCTTCAGTTTATGTTACTGGATGGCTTGACAGGTAGTGGGAAAACAGGTTGTTAAGGAGGACTAACAGAGGCTGTGCCTTCTGCCTATCCCTACACCAGACTCCGCTATGCTACTACATGACCTTTAGGGTTTCTCAGGCCTGAATGGTAAATTCATTTCATTCCATTGCAGGCCCTTTGGGTCATTTGCCTAAGGCATTAGGAAGGGACCTGCAACAAATGCTTGCTCATCAACTGCCAGATAAAGCTATTTTCTCCAGCCTAACCACCTGGACACAGAGCTCAAAATCCCAACCCTAGCGGGTGCAGGGGTTTATCAGTACCACTTGTTTTCCAGAAGGGACAGAGCTTACCCCACAGAATTCAAATAAATCTACAGGAAAACCTTTCCATCACTTCTTTTAATGAAAGAATGGGATTTCAGTTAAAGGAAATCTTTAGGAAATGTGTCTGATCTTTGGAAGATGTCAATATTTCATTACTGCTCCCCCCCCCCCCCCNGAAATAAAAGTTAATACTTTGGAAATACTTCAGTGGAAAGTAAACCCATCTGGAAGATTTCCTTATGAAAGGCAGAATGTGGGTGCATTTCACTCTTCCTTGACAAAGGCAATCTCATCACAGGCGCTTCCTCCTCCCGCAGAGGGACCGTGCAGCGAATCACAGCAGCTGCAGCCTGGTCACAGAGCCAGCACAGCGTATGACAATGGGAGCATAAGGATGCACCTGAAATGACGTACCCACAGGCATTGTGCAACCATTTTTAATTAGCTTATCAAATAGTCTGGTAGCAAAGAAAGTAAAGCTATGCTGGAGAAGCAGAATTTTCTGGTCCCCGTTTTCTCTCTTCTGTTATCTGTCCTTTATTTCACTCAGGTCTACTTGGTATTCTCACAAAAAATACTCCACTGCTGGAAAAACACCACTTCAGTCAGCCTTCAGCTCAAACACTGCCTTTAGCAGAAGTCACACAAGAGAGGGGGAAAATGTCAGCTACTCCAGGCTGCTGATGGTTCTTGTCTCCTTCTCTCTCACTAAGGGACAGATGCTCATCTGGGCTGTGAGAACAGCACAGTGCTCTGTGTGGCAGAGAGACCGGGCAAAAAGTTTCTGGGCTCAAGTTATTAAAGTTCTTAGAATCTATTCAGAAAAAATACCAAAACCTCCCTTGTGATTTTACTCTGAAGATTAAAATATGTGCAAGTTTAAAGTTCTTCTAGTCACTAAAGCTACAAAGACAGTGCAATAAAATAAACATTTTAAGGATGCAATCTGAGGATCTAAAATTTGCTTAAGTGATAATTCACAGTCACCGCAAGACTTTGGCACCTCTCCGAAGATGACTTGGTTTTAAATTACCTACATATTCCACATGCACGTGCCACCCCCATGCCAGCTTCCTAATGGATGGAGGGCCTCTATTTAATATGAGCAGAGCAGCTCAGAGAGGGAAGCACTGGCAATGCGAGACAATCACTCTTCAAGATGGATATCCCTGTCTTCACCCTCAGACGTGAGACATGGCTGCAGAATGTAAGAGCAGCAGATTATGGGTGCAGGCAAATAATGGAAGAAAATGAAAATCACATCCATCCTGACAATTAAAATGGGACACCCCTCGTGTAGCAAGGATCACACCATTTGTCTGCAGAAGGACTTGCTCTGCACATCCTTAATCACACTCTGTAAAAAGGGATGAACGTATGACATAAGGACAAATTTGTGACAAGCAACCCTGAAAGATTATGTTTTAGCCCTGGGGAATAGCTGCATAAGTATGTCTCCTGGGAAGAGCCACAGAAAGGACTTTGTCACCTTAGCATTGGACATAGATTGGTACTACATTTAACCTTCAACTCTTACTCAAAAGATAGAACTTGCAGTGTGCCATCATCAAATCAGAGACATTTCAGTATTGCAGCTTTAGAAGGCTGAACTGCAGTATTTTCTAGTAGCAACTCTTGTACCACTTACTTTCATATTGTGAGAAAAAGTTAATTTATTTTGATAGAAGATGCCACAGTCATCATGTTTTCCCTAGTGAAGCTAGGTCGAGCTCTTGCTGAAATCTGAGGACTTTCCACAGACTCCACTGGCTGCTAGATCAGGCCTCTGACTACTAAACAGCACGTGAAAATAGATCATGGGGTTTTTTTTTGTAAATTAATGAACAACAGTTATCTTCCTACCTACATGATTTCTACTTTCTCTGCTGTGATAGCTGATTTTTCAATTATTTTTTACTATTTCTGCCTGTCACTTCTGAATAATGTTGTAATAACAGTAATAATAAAAAATGTGCAAATAGCAGCCTGGTGATTTAGGAAAAATAATGGATCTCTCATGGACCCTTCCATTAAGCAAGCTGTGTAAATATCTCTGGTAGACTGAAGGTATTTTGCTTCAATTTTCCTTAAGAAATCCCTTGAAAAGGATACAGGAAATCTTGAAAAGGTAACTAGCACCCCTGCTCAGCAAGGTCCTTCAGCCTGTGCCTTCAACAGGACTTACCCAAGCATTTAAACCCTAGAAGGTGATGGAAAGCTCAGCTTTCCATGATCATCAGTGTCTAATGCTCACCAAGTACATTGTTTCCAGCTGACCAGCCACGCACACTGTGAAGGACCCTCACTCAGCTGGCTCTCCATCGGGGCTGCCTGCCACAACACCCGCCTCTCGGGCATTCCCAGCATGGGCTACCATTCCAAGTGCCAGCCCCCAGTGTGAGCGCTGACACTTGGCAGGCCTGTGATCCACTGGGCAGCTGCTCCTGTGCTATCACAGAAGGGACCAGATTTTACAGAGGGCTTCTAGTGAGGCCTTGTGCTTAATGCCCCTGTAAGTACCTCAGCTTTGTGGTCCTGTGCTCCCTCCCTGCCTGGTCACCAGGTACACCTACTATGGGACTGCCAGCATCTCATCCCTGCCGTGGGGACTGTCTCATCACTAGATTTATAAAGTTAAATAAGGATTTAATCTGAAATACTGTTCAAAGTTTAACCTTTCATTATAATTTTCCTTTTCTTTTCTTTTTTTTTTTTTAATTTTTATCATACTCTGTATGATTTTCTGCAGACCTGACTCATCTCCCTGGCCTTGTTGGTGCAAGATTATCCTCGCTACAACTACCAGCCCCCAAAACTATGTTGTCAAGGCTGTTTGGTGTAAGCCAACCCACATGAAGTACACGGAAGGTAAGTTAGTCTACTTCAGGCAAAGGCTGTTGCGGTACCCAGCGCTGCCAGGGGAACCAAGCTCAAGGATTTCCCCCTTTCTGCAGGCATGAGTAAGCCACTGTAATTTGGCATTGTCTGAACAAGAACACGGGCCAAAAAGATTATGGAGCTGCTTTCCAACCTTGCCAGTTGTGATTTTCTTGAACTAAACACAGCTCTGACTATATCAAATTTGCAGATTCCAGTGCCAGTCCTGGAGGCTTTGCGTGACTCCACTTTCCAATGTAAGTCACAATAACTGACTGTTATCCCTGTGCCACCTGGAAAAAAGGATAAGCCCAGTATAAAACCTTTCCCCTGCATTTTGGGTCTCCTGATGAGCACTAGCTAGCAGGCTGCAACAGGGAAAAATGTGGTCTCAGACTGTAAATTAAAGGAATCCATTAAGATGCCTTAGTCTATACTGGGGACACCTCTCATAGATGAGCATCTCTGCACAGTGGTGCACATTGTTCTCACTGGATGGCTAGCAGCACATGATGCTCAATGGGTGGCTAGCAGCACATTATGCCTTGGACACGAATGTCCTTCCCTTTGCCCAGGTTCTGCTCCCGTAGGTGCAAATCGGGGGAGGTGGGGGGGAACGGACAGACGGACGGACACGACATAGCTGCTACGAAAGGATTGCTACTCTGAGACCAGAATTAGGTTCTGAATTCATGAAATCAGCTATTTCCAGGACAGTGGGTTCTGAGAAGTACAGAGATGACCACTTCCTAGTGAAGAGTATCAGAAGAGCTCTCTAGCACAAATTCTCCTATAGACATAAAGGAGTTTGGGTTTAGTTTCAGAATACATTCTTCTGTAGGTTGTCAGCAGTCACATCAGCAGTTCAATGACACTTTGTTGTTTGTGTGATAAATCACGACTACTGAATGGCTGTATGTTCCTAGAGCTCTATGTTCCCAATTCCTGTGTTCCTAAGCAGCCTTATAAAAAAGATGTCACCAAGAAGTTAAGAAGCTTCTGAAGAAATCCCTCGGCTTAAAATGTTCCTTATAGCCTTAAAGGCTGCTATTACTGGTCCTTCCTGGCAGGTACTGTGTATGTGTTTGTACTGTACCTCCCGGGTCTGCAATAACATAGCAACAGGAAAGATGAAAAACATCCATCAAATCTGGTTTCCTACCACAAATTCAGAGTTGTGTCTGTTACAGTGTGATTCAGCAAAGATCATTACTGCCTCAGCACAGCTTTGGCATGCTTCTTGCTCTTTGAACGAGAAACTGAAATGCACAATGAAAGGATCAAAACATAAGAATGTCTACACTTTCTTGGATGCTCCACTAATATAACAAACAGTACATCTGACAGGGAAAAGAACACCTGCTTTCTCCCACAGGATTTCTTTCTGCTGTAAGCAGGAACAGCTCTGTATTTGTCCCAGGAAATCACTAGCCACTCCACTCTGCTTCCTGCCTCACCCTTCTCCTATCTGACATCTGCTGCCGCTCTTCTGGATGGTTGCCATTTGTTTTCCCAACCCATCTTTTCTACTTGTACAGTCAGGGGCAAAAATACGAAATAGAAGGTACGTGACCCCTTCAGAGAAGGATAATCTGGTTTATCTCCCATATTTTCCTGACTGAGAAGCTGAGCGGGCCAAGATGCAGAACACCACCGCACTGTTGGAGCTCTGGGACCAGATACCAGATACAGTGGGAAGGACTCTCACAAAACTGCTAAGATTTGGATCAGGCCTAATTACTCATACACTAAAAAAAGTACTTTGAAAGGGGAGGAAGTAAAAAAAACACCACTCCCACACCCCCCAGCTATCAACAGAACTTGATTTTTAACTCCTCACATGGAAATTTAATCCTGACTGCAGTTTCTCCATGTAAATAATCCTGACATTCAGATTCTGGGCAAACCTGTGCTACAGGTGCCTTAATTGATTTAAAAGGGCACTATCCAGCAGTGTCTGCTGTTTTCCAAGCAGGCTCATTTATTTCAATTGGACTATTTACAGAGAGATTATTACCTAATTTTGTCAACAAGGTGTGACAGAGTATAGCTCTCTATCAGGGATGGTAGGTCACTAGGTTCTTTATTAGGCTCACTCATGTCAGTATTGACAGTAGAATTGATTTTTTAAGGAGTTTCATAATTAGTAAACAAATAATTATAAAAGCACTAGCGGAATTTAAGGATCAACTTCTGAAATTGCTTTTTTTTAAGTGAAAGTTCTCACTAAAAGTTCTTTCAAGTTCTCACTAAAACTAGAAGCACCTCAGATGTCTCCTGTCCATCTCACTCAAGTTTTTTTTTCAGACTTTAAGTAGTGTTTTACAAAAAGACAAACTTTAACAAAAAATTACTGAAAATAGTTATTTTGTAACTATTCACTGCCAAGTCCACCACTAAACCCTGTCAATGGAGAAAAGTTCACCACTAAACCATGTCAATCAAAAGAAGATTTTCTTACAAAGAAGAAGAAATGCATCCTGAATGCCAGCTCCCTTGATCCCTAGGTTCATCTAATGTACACGTGTGCAGCTGGGCACCAGCTCTTCCTTTACATGGCAAGTAAGGTTGGCATGTACATCACAAAAGTTTTTAAGTCAGCAAATGAAGATGCTGGGACAATGAAAGGAGGTTGTCGTGAGGTGAGGGTCAGTCTCTTCTCCCAGGTAACAAGTGATAGGCCAAGAGGAAATGGCCTCAAGTTGCACCAGGGCAGGTTTAGGTTGGACATTAGGAAGAATTTTTTCACTGAAAGGGTTGTCAAGCAAAGAAACAGGCTGTCCAGGGAAGTGGCTGAATCACCATCCCTGGTTATGTTTAAAAGTCATGTAGATATGGTGATTAGGGACATGGTTTAGCAGTGGACATGTAGAGCAGGGTTAATGGATGGACTCGACAATCTAGAAGGTCTTTTCTAACCTAGGTGACTCTATGTTTCTATTCTATGGAGAAGTTTGCCACTGTAACCCAGCTGCAGATTAAAGAATCCCTGTTATACAAGAGGAAGTTAATATGTCAATCACTGTCAATAGAAGAAAGACAAAGAATTGCTCACTTGAGCATTTGCTGGTATTGCAATAACAGCTACACTGGCAACCCTTCCAAAATGGGTATTCAGCTCACACTGACAGGAGCTCTTCTGTCAGTAAAGCTTAAACCAGCCCCCAGACACTGCATCAGCAAAAAGCACTCACCTGCCAGCCTGGCAGTGCCCACGCAAGGGCTTCTGCAGACAGAACTATGACAATTAGGAGCCAGACTTTTTTGTATTAGAACTGACATACCAACAGCGTGTCTCTGTATAGGCTAAAATTTAAGCAGCAACACCTCAGCTCATTTAGCCTCCCAGAATTTTAGATTCCAACTAGTCCTCTGTGAGTGAATATCTATGTATGTAAAAGCTAAAGCATGCAAAACCACTGTAAATATTCAGTTAGCTTTTGTGCTTGCAAAGATTATACCTTAACTCCAAACAATACATTCATCACACTCAGAAAAACTTGGAAAGAAATGTGGTACAAACAAGCAGATAAGGTTGTAGAAAAAAAAATTTAAAAAAAGAGTGGTACTAGAAGAGATTCTCATCCTTTCTAAGAGAGCTTCTGCTTTTGCACAGGGGACAGCTTCACAAATCAACTTACACTGAAATATCTTCAAGACAGCAGGACCCAAATCTGCAAGTTTGACCACATATAATTGTCAGTGATGTCATCTCTTGCTAGAATCAGGGGACACAACCTGCAGACTTTTATTTGTGACCATAATAGCATTTCCTAAGACGACTCTGATTCAGAGTTAGGGGGATTTAGCAGAGGAGTGAGGGTCTGCAGCATTAGCCCCAGCTGGACAGAAATGGGTATCTTGAACATCCACACAGCTCACCTTTCGATAGGGACTGGACTTAGAAAGCACAACAAACATCCTGTAAAGAATCATTTCCACAGGTAGAAGTGAGAGTCACAGTATGTGACACAATCTGGAGGGAGTTTACGGAGAACACTACCAAGCACCTTGGTGACATAGCATGGGTGACAGTGTCATCATGCAGAGAGGTGACTTTATGGGGCACAAGGGGCTAACGCCAACTCTTCCTCAGGGACACAGCTCTCCTGTCAGCTAGGTGTATTGCTGAAATGAAGGACACCTATCTCTTGGATGTACGTCCAACATTAAAGAGTAGGGCTTTGCAGGATTATAGGGAGCGTTGGGGATAAGAAGGAGGAGGACAGGGTTTTTAAGATAGCTGGTAATTTTAAAATAGAAACGAGTCATTGTTCATTGCTTCAGTATTATGCAGTGAGCAGTGTGTTCCCAGTATTCAAGGTAAAATAGCACACCAATGAAGTGTATAATCTGCTTATTAAAATCTATTTGGACACTGCTAGATTCTGCACAAGTCTGTGCTGTTAAATGAGAGTATTTACTCTGTACACAGCCTAGGGTTCTATTTATGTCTTTGTTTGCCCTATCAACACTGTAAAAAAAAGTGAAGAGGGGAAAAAAACCCAAGACATGGCAAATTCAGACTAAAGAGATGATTTTTAAATGGCTCTCCAAACTACCAGTGAATGCAGCTGTCACTTACTCTTATGGCACACTAAAGAAAAAAAAGGAGAATGAAATTATTCTCCAAAAGTGGCACTTTTTGACTGGTTAATTACTGCTCATGTCCAGTCTGTAATATAGTTAAATTCATATGAGTGCCCCAGGGCACATCTCAATCTTCTCCATGTGCCAAAACCACCGACACAGGGGTGATGGCTGGAAGCAGACGAGAAGCAGGAGTGCAGATGCCTGGGGGGGGAGGGCTGTGAGGGCTCTCATCCCCATTCCCCACCCTTACCTGGGCAGCCTTTGGCAGGGGCACCACGGCGTTCCTTCTGCGGCCCCCCACGCGGAACTTTGCTGCCTTGTAGATTTTCCAGTAGACAAAGAGCACCACACAGAGGGGCAAGTAGAAAGCCCCACCGGTGGAGACAATGGTGTAGGAGGGCTCCTGGCTGACCTGGCAGCGCTCCTGCTCAGGGCTGTAGGTCTCCCCCCAGCCAAAGAGGGGGGCGAGAGAGATGGCAGCGGAGAGCGCCCAGGTGAGAATGATCATGACATTGGAGATGCGGCGGCGAGTGAGCAGCGTGTACTCCAGGTGGCGGGTGATGGACCAGTAGCGGTCCAGGGCGATGGCGGTGACGTTCCAGATGCTGGCTGTGCAGCACAGCACATCAAAACAGACCCACACGAGGCACAGCTCCCGGCCCAGCCGCCACCGCCGGCCGGCCGACAGCTCCTTCACCAAGCTCAGCGGCATCACCAGGGCTGCCACCAACACGTCTGACACCGCTGTGGAGGCCACGAGGTTGTGGGGCACCCGGTGGAAAGCCTTCACTCGCAGGATGGTCACCAGCACCAGCAGGTTCCAGAGGAAGGTGGCCACGGTCAGAAGCACCAGCAGTGTCAGGA
>VWZY01004708.1:93016-111512 GCA_013399075.1 Chloroceryle aenea
CAGCCACTCTCCTCACGGCCCCTGCCCGCCATGTTCCACTCAGCTCTCTTGCCAGAAAGGGGCCCTTACCGGGGCCGCCGGGCGCAGGCTGCAAGATTGGTGTCGGGTTTAGTACTCAACAGGAGTTGTTTCTAGGCTGCAGCATTTAAATGAGAATTTTCTCAGTTAGAAATAAATAAAATCTGAAATTCTATTGTTACGTGTCTGGGAACGTCTCCCTTTTTGACTCCTGTTTCAGGACAGGTTTATGGCGCTATTTCTTTACTTAGGGTCTGTCCCCAGCCTCTGAAAACGTCCTTAATCTGGTCCTTTCCAGTAGCTACCCCGAAATCACGACGTTTCAAAAATAATTTAAAACCTGTTACACAACCTCGTAAAGTCTGTAAGAGGTGGTACGTGTAAAGGAGACACGGTAATTAGCTTTGTCACCTCCTGAGTAATAAATGGTGGCAAGCAGTGTGACAGGAACATAGAGCATTAAAGTATTATATCCAAGATCTTTGAGAGGTATCCAGCGTGCTTTGATTCCTGGGGTCCTTTACAACCAATAACTAGCATTTGTACCCTCTTTCTTTTCCCTTGGTTTGTTACCAGGACAATTTCAGTGGGAGTTACTGGATAAAATACAGGCACTTTTCTCTTACCAGGTCATATGGTGCTGTTGAGGGCTCTCCAAAGGTGTTTGAAGTTGTTGAGGGTCAGAAAATAAGATCAAAGAACATCAGTGAAGTTTGTTTCCTTGCAAGTAGCAGCACAGGTACAATCACAGACTATAATGGGGCAGTGTTTAGGGGACCAGAGATTGGTTGCTCAGTTTTGAGGTATAGGAGGAGTATTTTCTGGGTCAGAATAGTCCCATCTAAATGAATGCTGCTCAAATCCATGTTCTTTACTTGCATTCATGTGCTCTGAAAAACCAGCACCATCTGACAAAACGCAAACCTTTCAGCACCCTGTTACCCTTAGCAAGCAGTTTCCAGCTTGCCTTACTCTGGTGTGCAGCTTCAAAAGCTGGAACAATACTAAAGAAATGGAAGACAATGTAATCAGAATATCCAGCCTGTTTTGTTGGTTGACTTGTGAATGCCATTGCAGATGAATGATAAAGCAAATAAATCTTTTGCTGTGCTCTCAATGAAAATATGATTGTAGTTGTTTCCTACAGTAATTCTAATACGTGATCTAGTATAAGACCGAAGCAAAGAGAAAACTATCTTCATTACTTACTAGCTTTTATTATTAGGAGAAAAGGTCTTCCAAGTGTTAAATGTCTCACATTTTTCCACTTGAGCTTCCAATAGCCAGAATCTGACAGAGCTTGTTGAGAAAAACCTTGTCACAGTACTGCTGTAAGTTAAGCCTAAAGCAGCATCTGAAACAATTACACAGTGGTAAAAATTTGCCAGGGGTGGCAAATAGCATGTGACTGCTTCAAAAGCAGCTTTGCATGCCTTGTCTTCGTACTGCTCCTTTCAAATTTGTGTCTGGTATTGCTAGTTAGTGCCACTTTTAAAATGCCAGCTGAAGAATTACTGAACAACACTTTGTTCCTTGAAAAGGCACCGAGAACTAGAAGCAGTAAGGGGAGCAAAGCAGATAAAAAAGCCCTTTGACTTCTAAATGTTTCAGCAATTGTCAGTCCAATTCTGTGAGCTTAATAAAAAAATAAAAGAATCTTGTCACAATTTGAATAGCTCAGCTATTAAAGAAAGGCTTCAAAGAAACAAACAAGACTCAGACTAATTGCAAAAGTGTCATGTTAGGGGTTCCAATGGGCCAGGATATGATCCATTTGTCCCTGCTCTGCAGGAAATGAGATTTGTCTTTTTCTTGTTTGAGGGTTCTTCTTTTGTGGACTATGTGTAGGCCACCGTTAAAGCACCCAGATGATCTTACACTCTTCCTTTCCTAGAAGCGATGTGTCCCGTCCCTCTACTCCCATTTTAGTACATGTATGTTACATACCACATCCTGACAGTTACATACCAGTTCACATGTCAAATGTATAGAAATCTACTTTTGCCTTCTTTTTGTCTGAAATAACCTGGTCCTATAATGCAGAGGCTTGGCTAAAGCCTCAAAGGTTTGGTTTTGGTTTTGTTTTGTTTAGGTTTTTTTAATAATTACACCACTACTATCCTATCCTCTAAATGCAAAGGCTTAGTGCTCCTCAAAGGTTGCTATGGCAACACATAGCTATCGCAGAAACTGGGGTAGACTTTGAAAAAGAGAAGAGGGAATTTTAAAAAATGGGACTTCCATGTATACATGTATTCTAAATAACAGAAAAACAAATAAATACTGCATGAAATGATAAAATAAAAAATACAACACAAAGAAGCAGAAAAATTTAAACCACACTTTTCTACTGAAACTAAAGGAGGACCTAATTTACTTTCATGTACAGTTACAGTCTTACAAGTTGCTGTCACATCAAAGTGCAATGAAAATTCTTTGTTATATTCAGTGGTGCTTTTCACTGACTTCATAAATTATAGTCTGCATCTTCATAGTTTCTTCTTTCAGCGAAGTATGGCAGTGTGTATCCTCAAAAGATAACTGATATTACTATTTCATTGCTCTTAAAATAAGCAAATAAATGACTAAGGATGTGGAACTAGATGATAGAATTAACAGTAAATACAAAATAAAGTCACCTTTCTATCTGGATGTTTGGAACTTTGTGGACATCAAAACAAATGGGTGAAGAATGGTAATCTGTTTTTTTAAGTTTAGGAGTAGAAATGCTTTATATCTTCCTTTGCATCTGTTCTCACTTTTCCCTGGTGATCTGGGAATTGCTGAGAAAAGGACTATGGACAGACGTGAGGAATTGCAAAACTTATTTCCTAGTCCTTACCACCTTACTGAACCCCACCTGCAAAACTCACTTTTCTGGCTGCCAACATTGAAATGACTCTCCTCAGACTCAGTCTTGTCATAATTTTATATTTTTTCTGTCAGTCTGAAAGTTCTTAACTTGGCTTAACCCTTCCTGCGTCCTTCTAATTCCTGTCCAAGCTCCCCTTTGAAGTGCTGCGCTGAAGCGGTGGCTGTCTGCACCAGACAGCAGCTACCCAGGCCAGCTTCATTATCGTGCTCTGTTTTCAAGCACCCTCAAGGACAGCACACTGCTTAGGAACAGCTCGGAGGATGATTCATCCAGGTAACACAATTTCAACTCATTAGGTGAAGGGATGCTCTACTTTTATGGCAAATACAGACAATTTAAATATAGTGTACATTTTTTCATAAGTTTGCTTTTGTCTGTTAGAAGCAGATTATTTTTAGACCATTACAAAGGGACTTCAGGAACTGACTGCTTTGAACCATTTTTGATTTTTTGTTTTACATACAAAAGTCATCTGAGAGCTTCTAGTACATGCAGTTTTATTCCATCCTCTGTTCTCTGCTAGCTCTTTAATAGAAAACCACCATCCTTTAGAAAACATTTTTCAGAAAACTCAAGTTATATAAACCCTTCAATTAATTTGATAAATACCTAGAAATAAAATTCAGCTCAAGGGAAAAACAAACCCTGAAAAACCCTTTGACAGCTGGTTCCATATTTTTATGATTGAAAATGCAATGGAGAATGTAGATGTCACATAAATGCTAGCTGGTACTGATTTTATTAATAATAATGAGAACATCTTTGACAGAATAATTTGCATTCAAGTATCAGTTTTATTTAACCTAAAAGAGCAAGGATTTCAAGCAGAAAGGACAGTCACCTGTACCCCTGCATGGATTAGGTTTGCCACAGGGGTCTGTGCATGTATGTGACCAGATAATGAGCCCTAGGACAGTGCAGGTCAACACAGGAATACAAAGGGGGTTATAGAATAGGAAATTGGCTGCCATTCAGCTTTCCTCCTGTTAGAGTGGCCACATTAAAAAATCCTCAACTAATAACCTACAATTTAATAAACTAATTTGACCTTAGGTATTGGCTTCTGCTGCTGCCAATAATCTTGAGCAAGAGAAAAAATTCTATTAAAAAAAATAATTATTGATTATGTACAAGACATAGGCTTGCTATTTGTGGACTTTAATATTTGTAAATGTCAGGTTCAAAGAATATTTAGGAATCCAAATCCACTGATTTCTATTTTAATTAGTGTCTGAGACAGTTGCAGAGCCCAAATGCCTTTCATTCTCTTCCTAGCCCACTCCAAACCTGTGCAGCAACTCTTTTCACATTTAAGTTTGGTAGAAACAACCTTCTTCCCTTGCACAAAGTGTTCACAAAACACTCCCCATATAGGCCACCTAATTAACTCCACTGCCACTACAGTGTGGAGTGAATGTAAAGCAAGGACTTTGTATCAATTTATAATGAGTATGACTCTGGAATGTGTGTGTGGCTTATTTCTCTGTGCAATACTTTTGAACAGACAAGTTTCATACTCAATTCTTTGAATGAGTTTAAGATTAATTAAATCCTGTATACCTTGTTGATTAGTTTGCACCTGAAAGAGCTTTGGGGCAGCCTCACCTTGAGTAGATAGATGATCAGTGTAGGTCCCTTCCATCTGAAAATATTATTAAGTATCTTTATTTACAAATAATCCCTTGCTGAATTTATGTAGAAAGGGGGACAAAAAAATTACAGGGGGTACATATAGTTACAGTAGCATATACTGCAAAGCACCAAAAAAAGGTTAATAAAATGTTGCAATGAAGTGGAGAATACAGAATACAGAATATTTAAATAATCATTTAGAACTTCATATAGCTTTCTTGCAGGCCATCTGCATTGAGGACTTAGCACAGGTCAAGGATTCTTTTTTTCTAGAATTAAAGAATTTTTCTAGCACTTTTAGCACCTCAGGCTATTTGGCTAACTACTGCCACAATTAAAAGAGGAATATAAAGTTATCACTTAATATAATGTCTATATCAAAATTAAGTTCCTTTATGGATTTTGTTTGTTTTTAAAGCCAAACTAGAGAGGGGTGTTTGGAGTAAGTTTTCAACTGTTACACAAAATTTTCTTCTTTTTAATTCCGTCCAACAGGGGAAAAAATAGTAGATGGTTGTGTTTTTTAGTGTTACAGCTTACAAAAGTGTTTGGGAAGATGCAGTGCTATCGTAGAGTATGCTCAGACATGGTTTTGAAAGGTGCATGCAGTTCTTAAGCTGGATGGCACCAACATAAAGTGAGTGTGTCTAGACAGCACCCTGATACTCCATTTGTCTTCCATTCTCTTAATGGCATCCTTCCTTTACCTCTCCTCACAACTCCATGTCCCAAGTTTATTGTGGTGGCTAAGAGGAGGAAAAAAAAAAAAGTCATCTCTCCCCCCACATGGCTGTGCAATAAAGAGATTATGACTTTGATGCAGCCAGCACATTTTTTAGAAGCAAAGAGCATTCCCGTTCAAGAGGCTGGGTTCTTATATTCATGGCTCAACATCTTCTATAAATCTAGAGCAAGCAAAAGCATCAGAAACAGTTGCATGAATTCTCCTGTGAAGCCAAGCAGCTAAAGTCCTAGGAAATCGAACTAGTAGAGCAAAAGTCAAGAGCAGAATCAGATCTTGTTCTGCAGCCTAGCCAGGTGACCTCTAGACTTCTTTAGGCATTCTTATTTGAGTTTGAAAAAAACCCAATCCACCTTTTAAGGGCTAATAACTGTCTCTTTTGTAGTTGTTAGGTTTTTAGATCTTTCTAAAATCCCTTGTTATTTTGTGGGGGTTGAAGTAACTGTCCTAAACAGGATAGTGGTAGCACTGAAAACAAAAGTCACATACCTGTGCTATATCCTGTTAGTAACCTGACTTCCTTCACAGTGGCAAGAAACTGAAGACCTCTAGCAGAGGTTGTTTTGTTCTGTTTTGTTGTTGTTATGTAATTTTTTAATCAAATAATAATTTTCATATTTCCTGTGAGAGCTTGCTTTCCCTGAGCCTTTGAAAACTACCTTGAAAGAAAAACATTACAAGTATCTAAAGCATACTTAAACTGAGTCATACATGAAACAGAAAGGCTCATTACTGCCAAAATATAAACACACTTCTTATTTACAGCAGACCTAAGGAGATATCATCTTACCCAGTTCTCAAGTATTCTTGCTCTACACTGTCAATAAATGTGCCCTCTACCTGTGACATTCACCCTGAGAAATTTGATGGCAACGCTTTCTGACTATTCTCGTGCCTGTCTATCTCAGGAGGATTATGGCACAGGAAACTATATGATGACAAGACTTTTCATGATTACAAGCAGTAGCTCAGCAATGGAATTCTCCTTTATGGGCCTGTTCCAAGAACTGTCAAAAAAACCCCTTCAGTTCAAGCAGGACAGTTTTGATCACCCCCTTAAGTGGTTTAAAGAGTCCAATTTCTTTGTCAAGGTTCTCAGAGAAAAAAGGCAATTTCTCAAGGCACACAATATTAGTCCCCAACCTATCAGTCACTGTTATGAGACAAGCCTTGAGAGTCTGATGGCTGAGGTCTATTAACTGCTCACAAGATTGATAACAGGGCAAGTTGCAAAGGAAACGTTAGATTTCCAATCAGTTCAACAATCTTTTAAACTTCTTGCAATACCACCGTAGAAATAGATTCTGCCTGATACACACATATTTCATCAGAAGCTATTTTTCATTTATGATTCCATAAACAGAGAAAGGCAACTGCATCTGCACAAGCCAGGAAGCTGAAGCCCTTCCAAGTCCCACTTAGCTCAGGAATTTCTCTTGGGCTTAATCAGGAAATTACAGGGTGAAAAAGAGGATTATGTTGTTACTACAGACTTGTACATCTAGAATGCTTAAGTAACAGTGCTAACTTTTTTCAATATTATTATTATTTGGGTAAGTCAGTACCACTCTAGAGCAATACCATCCAGTCTTTTCATCTCCTAGGTGAGATTATTTCAAAGATTTCTTTGTATTAGGGTATATAAGAAAATGCAAACCAAATATACCAGGGCAGAGTTGTTCAGACTTCTGCCGAAGTCCTGTATTTTAATTGTTCTCATATAAGACTTTAGAAATTGACAGTGCCCCAACTCTTCCAAAGAAGTTAGGTAGAGCTGGAGGTTGTGTAGCTGCTGGGAAAAAAAAAGCAGTTCTTAGTGATGCAGATTTTTGCTTTCATAGAGAAGTGGCAGGAATTATGATGCACTTTTTAGCCCAGCCAGTTGTGGTTACGCAGCACACGCTCAGGCAAGTGGTCACTGACTGCCCGGTATCCGAGTTTGTTTCTCCACTCCATTCACACTGCTTGTGCCCAGACTGCGATGCTCTGATCCTTGCAGGGGTTTAGTGCAGCTTTGCTTTCACCTCTATCCACAGAATTAATTTTGCAGCTTGTCTGAATCCTCAGAGTTAATTTTACTGTAATTTAAGTCAATTCCTACACTTTAGCTGCACAGCTTGCATGTGTACACAGATCCCTTCAGCTGTATGATGCTATAGATCTCACGAGGTAATTCTTCAAATGTGCTATTAATAAATAGACATGAGAACAGTTTTGACAGCTGTTATTTATAAATATATAAGCAAAGCCAGAATCAAAGATTAGAACTCAATGAGCCAAGCATCATGTACTTCGTATTGCCTACCCTTCAGCTGCTTTTTCATTGCAACCCTGGAAGCACTAGATGTTCAAATCTGAGTAACAAAATTAATCTACTTAAATATTTTGATATATCAGAAGTTCTTAGTATCTGACTAATGTTAATTAAGAGTCTTGGAAAGTCCATGAGGGCTTAAAGCCAGCAAGGGCATACAAGAGGGGAAAAAAAAGGCAACACCCTTTCTGAATTGTGAAAGCACTAGCTCCAGAACAGTCACACTGTTTCCCCCCGAGAAAAGATCTATTTTCTCTAAGCGAAGTTCACAAATGTTTTTCTGCAATAGTCATTGCACACATTGCAATTTTAAGCTACTTAGGATAATAAGGAGTAAGAGTCCATTTTATAGTGGAGTAACTACATATGCTTTTGTATTCATAATTGGTCCTGGGTTAAATTTTAGATGCAAATTAAAAGCTGTTTTAGTGTAATTACACAGGGCCCTGGATTCTGACATTTTGGGCTTTCCCTGCATTGACAGATGTACATTTTGGAAATACTATTGGCTTCCACCATTGTAGCCTCATAAGAATACAATGGTAGAGATAAGAAAATAATCTATGTAGTACACTTACTCTACTTTTGCCCAACTTTTGTATTCTTTTTGTACTTAGCCTCCATGCTCATGCTGTTTGCAGTATGTATTAGACCCTCTTCCCTTTCAGCCTTTTGTATTTCTCCCTCAAAATACCCTTCTAGTCTATTTATAACCCAATTCCGCTTTTTCACTTAGCGTGTCTCTCTGCTCCCTCAATCCTGCAGTAGTATCTTTTGTCTTTGCCCATCACTGATCTGATAAGACTAAAAAGCAATTCACAGCCTACAACCACAAAAATTCTCACTGCATCAGGGTTATGGAACGTTTTTAAAAACATTATCTGGGCAGAATGCTGTTTATGTAATCTGCTTTTAATTTTCTCTGAATGTTCATAAGAGAGTACACTAGACATTACCAGACTGATAAATTCAGATTTAAAGAGAAGATGAAGGAAAACCCAGCATTTCCCTAGAATACTACCCTTTTATCACACCATTAAAAGAAACAGTATTAAGCATTTCCCACAAATGGTATAAAAGAAATTTATTTTTAATCTTGGACACAGTACTTGTTATACAGATAGCATGTCTGAAATTAATTATAACTTCATATAGCCTTAATTATTCATACATATGTTCTGTTCTGAAGAAATCTTCAACATATTTGATGCACAAAGCAGAGCTCTGTAGCACTAACATCCCTTGCAGTGATTCATGTGAGAAAAATGTATTTTTAATCTCACACTGTAATATGTCCTTGTACTGTCTACTCCAACAACTCTCAGAGGTGTGCATAGACCAAAAGGGCAAATGTAAAGCAAATTCTTCTATAGAATCTACAATTATTTTTTCTTTAATAAAAAACTCTGTTGAACTATCTTCTTCCTCACAAGTATGAAAAACTAACTGCCATAATCTCTATCTTTAGTTTCCTTCCCAAACAGTGTTCCTGAACTGAAAGATAAAAGATGTTCCCAGAAACAAAACCATAAAGACTCCTAAAACTGGGAGTAGAGGAGCAGTTTAAATTGGAAGTAACTGCCAGATGGTTTTGATCGAGGTAATCTATTGCAATCCCACAAGGCATGTGAATGAACGTATGATTAACGGGAAAACTGACGGCTGTCTGATTTCTTGCTAATGTGTTTGAAGATTTTAGCTTTGTGGACATTCTTTGACTTCTGGTAACCAAATCCTCCACCTCCACCTCTTTTCTGTAGTCTTCTGCCATGGTTGCTGTTCACATCTGGAATTTTATTGGTTAAGGAACTTAAAAAGGAGCAATTTGTCATGTTGCTTTTTTAGGTATTGTAAGGGTTATTAAGTGAAGGAGAAAAAACAGCAGCATTATACAAAAGTTGAGTTGCATAACTACAGACAAAATTAGAACCTTGTGTCTGTGTCTCTAAATAATGCTCTTATTCCTCCAACTGGCCAGCTAAGTTGGGCAGGGTACTACTGCTTCGAATTCCATCCTCTAGCAGGTTTGACAGTAATCTGGACGCAGTCTGCTATTTTGTGCATTTGCCCCTCTACTTGAATACTCCACAGTTATGAAAGTTCGAGCATATCCTTTTCAATGGAAATAATTTTGCATGAAGAACAGTACTCTAGAACATATATGCACATAGGCACATATGCATATAGGCACATAGGCTGTGCTAGTGCACAGCACATGAAGCACGTAGAGCATGTACACGCACTAAACCATACGTGTTTGTAGGCAATTTATGCAGTTTTAGTATTTGCTGTTTAACATTGTCTTTGATAAACTGTTGTTGGAGCACAATGCATTTATGTGATTAATAGTAAAAAATAAAATAAAAATCAGAATTTGAAGTAGCATAGGAACTTCAGTATGTTGCATTTAACACTTGTAACATAGAAATTCAGCTTTGAAACACTGCAGTAAAGGATACTGAGGTCAACAAATGGAGGAACTTTAAAACCAAATGAAAGGCTGACTTTGGGAAGATCCAAGTTATTGACATCGTAGATCTGCTTCAGAGAATGGGAGTCGTAAGCTCTGATGTAAGCTTTGTATGCTTCCTGTGCTGACTTGTGAAGGAAGTAGTTCTTTTCAATCAGCTTTTCCAGCTGGTGAGAGGGATTAAGAACACAATAAAAGAGACATACCCAATTATAGCCATAACAATTGTATAAATATACTCAAGCAGATTATTTACTGTGGGAGTTGCAGAGACGTTCACTATTCACTTCAGCAAAACTGCCCTGTGACAGCAGAGTATAAAAGCACTCTGATACATGTGTGTGTAAACAGTGGGACAAAACAGCCTGAATATGGAAATTTACAGAAGTATTAAATTGGGTTGTCCCAAAAAACTCAATGAGGAAGGAGTAACTGCAGCCATAGCATGGAACGATGGGTACTGTGAATTAACAGACACCGACACCAGTCAGACCTCTACACTGTACCATTCCATGTTACTCTGTGTTCTGTCTTACCTGTTATGGTGCAAATGCACTGTGAAATAAGCAGTATTAATTCTAAGACAACAATACAGATGCACTAGTGTAGACAGGCATTTTATTTGTGGCAGGCCAAGTGTCCCCAACACTCTTTGGGTTTAAGTGTCTCATTTGATGTTTATCATACATTAATTCAGCATACTAAAATTAAGTTACCATGACATAACTTCTTAATTATTAACTAGGACCCTCTTTTTAGAAGAGTTGTCTACACTGCTGCTTGTATTTGCTATTTTTAAATTGAAGTTACTGCAAAGAAACTTTGCAGAGCTCTTATTAAGACTGATTCTCAGAACACCACAATAGAAACTCACATCTAAGGAACTATCTAGCCTATTCTATTCAACTTGGTGCTCCTTGGCTACTACTGCTGGGCTTTATTAACACCAGCTACTTAAAAACATCCCTGGACTATATACTAACATTTATAGGTGTTGCTACTGGCTCTCTTTCTGCACGCTGAAGTCAGAGTAGATCATCTTATTAGAATATGCTACTCACAATTAATCTGAACGTACATAACTGTTCAATAAAAGCTACCAAATCTCTTACTTACAATGGCAGACAAGAACATTCTGTTCAAAATCTGAAAGCAGGTTTACATCACTGTGGTCTTGTGATGCAATGCAACACAACAATTCTTGCCAGCATTATACACTGCTAATTTGCTTGTAATTTAGTACTAGATATTAAAATTCATCTTTAATTTCTAAACATTTTATTATCAAGGGGCAATATGGCAGGAGGATTTACTGCACACTCCTCATCTACAGCATCCATTTTTAAAAGTGCTGTCATTACAGACAAACATTCTCCACATAAATTATTATACAGATATTCAGAGTTGCTGCAATATTAAGTCCTCTCATACCTGAGACTGGATGTCTGAAATTTTTGACCAGGAAAATTCAAATTCACTTAGTGGTACCTTAAAAAATAAAAAAATATCACAATTATTTATACTGTGTAAATAATGAATGTGTTTAAGACCTGAGACAAACAGAAAAAGACCTGCTAGGTAACATTTTTATTTTTTTTTTAATACCAAAGCTGTATCTGTAAAGTGGCTTTACATCAATAAGCCAGTATTATCACTTCCTTTAAGTTACAATAATAAAGATTTTCTGTATGACATTTTTACCCCTTTAGCTTTATCACTTCAGTCTCAAGTGGCAAAACTCTGTTGTGTAAACAAGCCCATAAGGAGACCAAGCAAGAAATGATGTGCAGTTCTATCATATTGAAATGATTACATTGAGAAGGTGGCTGCACTTCTTTTGGAATTGAACACAGTGCAATTGACTCTTAATAGAAAAAAAAAATAAAAATTGCACAAGCGGCACTGAAATCAAATTCCAGTATCCTTCCACAGAGAAGTCTTCAGGATATTATTTTTTTTTACCAACACAAGATGCACAATTGAAAAGCAACTATAAATATGCTCAATATTTACCTCTATGCTGCTGACTTTAAAGTCAGATGTTCGGTTAAATAGATAAGGAACAAAATATCTTTTGCTTAGAAAATTAACCAGTTAAAAAAAAAAATTCTAAAAATCTAGACATAAGTTTACCCTGGCTTGCTTTAGGTAACGAAGAAAGCCCAGTTCTTCTGGTCGTAAAATCAGCAGAGCGTGTCCTCTACCATTTATGCCTCTGGCAGTTCTACCAACACGATGAATATATTCCTTTTGAAAAGAATAAGAAACAGCAAGTCCAATCAGTCTTTCAAACATGTAATAATCATACAGCTTCACAAATTAACATTACTATAGTCTAATCCATTGACCATTATTTTTAAAGACTCTTTCTTAGCACTGACATGTAGATGAGGGAAAACAAGTGCTGAAGATGCAATTTTACTTTTTACCTTAAAAAAAGATAATTAAATAGTCTCACTCTGCTGTAACTGAAAATTAATCTTTGCTTATGGTGTATTTGCTGTGTTTATTTGTCAAAACTTCTGAATTTGAGTTTTGCTTGTTTATACTCTACTTCCCTTAACTTACTTTTGGATCATCTGGAGGGTCGTACTGCACGATCCAGTCAACTTCAGGAATATCTAATCCTCTGGCAGCTACATCAGTGCACAAGAGTATTCCAGATTCTGCATTACAGAACTGGAAAAATGTTGTAGTACGTTTGGTTTGTTTCTGCTTGCCCTAAAAGGAAACAACACACTTTAAGAATGAAGTATCAACTAAACAAAACCAAAATAAAGCAAAATCTGCCAACCTGTAAGCTTAAATCTAATATCCCATTTCACATACTATATCACTGGCAAAAATAGAAGATAATTTGGGGAATCCTTCCATATCCTGGACATGTAAAGACTAAGGAAGACCATTTTGCAGTGAAGAAACAGCACAGGACTACCTGAAGAGGTATCTCTCAGAGGTTACATGGGATCTTCCAAAGCATTACAAATTTGGTTACATAGGCATTCTTTTCAGGAGGGCCTGAAGTTCAGAAAAAGGGCATTTGCAAATCTAGCAACATGTTAAGATAGATTGTAGATTAAAAAGAAAACTGAACAAAAACCATACCTGTAACAGTTCTATCAAAGTATAGCAAAAAAAAAATATCCCCAAAGGAACAAAATGGAAGGAGCAGACAGACATTTCTGGTCACTTAGAACTGTTTCATAAATTTTCAGTCATTCTTTCTTCCAAGCTATGCATTTTGTGGTTTTAACAAAAAAATTTACAATACTCATCCAAATGGTAAGAACTGGCATAGTAAAAACAAACATCATCCTGGCCTTGAAAAACCCCTGATCATAGCTTTGCCCCACAAATGGAGTTTTAGTGCTTGTGGAAGGCAACCCCTTGGAAGAACACAGAGTGATTTCTATTCACAGAGCATAAATTGGTACTCGTGTTCAGCCCTGGTTTGGAAAACAGCAAGAGGAACAATATCAAAGTGATGTTATTACAGTCTTTATTTCCTTCCTCTGCAGACTAACCAAGATCATAATCAGCTTTGTGAGCAGAGTGTCTGTTTATTAGAAACTAGACTGAAATAAACAAGCCAAATGTAAGGTCAGTAACAATTTACAGGGATTACCAGATTAATTAAAAAAAAAAATCAATTAATAAAATACTTACGTGAATGGCCAAAACAGGCAAATCAATGTAGTTGAGTAATTCATAATGGTATTTCACTGACATACATGAAGAAAAAAATACCATTAGTTTCTTCTTCCGGTTCTTCTTGAGGAATGTGAAGAGCAAAAGGAATCTTTTTTCAGATGGACACACTACATACCCCTGGAAATTTAAAAACTACTGTTAAGTAATACAGAACAAACTTTTGTTTCAGCAACACAATTAAACCAGGGAAGTGTTATGTTGTGAAACAAATATGCCAAATAATTTTTCCAGCTATGTTGGGCCAAACCATTCAATTTATTATTAGTCCCTCACCTTGGTACATGGAACTCCAAAAGGTGATGAACTTGGCAAGAACCTTCCTGTACTAAGTTAAAAACTGAATAATTTTTAATTATTTTTCCAAACTAATGTTAAGTTCACTGAAGTATAATTAATTTATACAATAAAAATTAATTTCAAGAGCTATGAATTACTGATGTTAGGCATAAAAAAAAACCGCATAGGAAGGGTTCTTAATTTTTTATGATTTCAAGAATTTTATTTTATGGAATATTTGCTACAGGTTTACTCTTTTAAGGTAATACATAGCTATTGGTAATTTTACAACACTGATGTCAACTGGATAAACACAGAAATTGCTGTGCAACCCCATTTAGCTATTATCTGAAGCAACAATGAAGTATATCTGAAGTACAAGTATTTCTAGTCATTAACATGGAATGTACAGTTAGAAAGACAGGCGGACAGTAGGTATGTAACAGACAGGAACAGGCACAGGTAAGTAACTATACTGCTATTTCATGAGGTTTTATTTCCTCTGTCCTGCAAACATTGACTAGATGCATATAACTTTAACTAGAGTGTGCAGACTGAATCAAGCCCTTGAGGCAACTGATAAGCTTTTGCCCATTAGGATGGTAAACATCCTTTCAGACAGCATTTGTACAAGCCAGTTAAAAATACACTGGACTTTGCACATTCACAAATTATACCCCTTTTAATAACGTTTGTGTTTTACCTGTTCAAGACCATCTACTGTTGCCGTCTCCTTGTTATCATCAACACCAACATACAGTGGCTCTTTCTTTAGAGAGATCTTTGCCAGATCTTCAACCTTTCTGGTCTGTGTAGCAGAAAAAAGCATCGTCTGTCTGCGCTCTAAAAAAATAGTTTGAAAGATGGCCTCTTTTTATTGAAGAAGAATACAAACAGTAAGTCCATAAAATGCCCAGCTGCAAACTTCCCTGAGCAAGTATTTTACTTTTTTCAGTTAAATTCTAATTCAAACATACTGCATATGAAAACTCCATCCTTCAGATGTGTGATGTTAAAAAAAGTAATATATAGTAGCTTTCAAGAAAAAAAGAACAGAGAGACAATCACTCTGAAGTGAAGTTACAGAACTATAAAAATTAATGACTTCTCTTATAATAATTGAAACAAAGAACAGACAGTGTTAGTCAAGTGATTACCAAGAATGACAGACTTTTTTCTTACTTGGTAGAAGTTTTATGATCTGTTTCATTTCTTCTTCAAATCCAACCTCCAAGATACGATCCGCCTCATCAATTACCAAACACTGCAAATTCTTATACATGAAACCTGGAGTGTTCTAGAAGATTAACAAATTTGGATTCAGCCACGCACAGGAGTTTTATTATGTTTTAGTAACACAGATTAAACATCAATGATTTATCTACCTGCATATGATCCAGCAGTCTTCCTGGTGTTGCTACAATGATGTTGATCCCATTGCCAAGTTTCTGTGCTTCTGCTGATCTGTTACTGCCCCCCATTATCAGGCCATAGGTGTGAACATGATGATTCATAAGTTCTTTAAGAACTCCGTAGGTTTGCATAGCAAGCTCTCGAGTAGGAGAGAGAATAATAACACCCGTTCCTAAAAAAATACATAAGATTAAACATGAAAAAATAGCAACTTGTTCAAACCCCCTCCCAGCCATGTCCCTAAATGGCTGTACCACAGTGAAATTCAACTGTGAAATGAAGAGCCTTACCATTTCTTGGCATGAATTTTAACTTGTAGATGAGCTCTACTGCAGGAATAAGAAATGCAAGCGTCTTGCCACTGCCTGTTTTCGCAGCTGCTAAAATATCCCTATATGCAGCAAAGATAAAAAACAAGTGTTTAATTCATAGTACAAAGACCAATCCTATTTTGAACCATACTGATAATGTAAAAACATAATATGACTTAAAAGAAACAAGCAGAGTTGGTATTAAGAGCTTGGTGGCAGATGTGGTCCACAGCAGTTGGTCATGATGCCCCAGTACAAAGAAAATTCAATGAGCTTACACTAAGAACTTGTTCACATACAACACAGATAGACTTTGTTAACTTGTATTAACGTCTACAAACACAACACATAAAGCATATGAAAAGATATGCCTAAAGAAACCAAACAGTTTAGCTGCAGAATGTTCCATTTCATGTATTTACCTTGCCAGCAAAGTTTACACAACACCTGAGGTTATTCAACAAAAGAGGTATTTCTTACCTGCCTTCCAGAAGTGGCTTAATGCTTTTATGCTGAATTTCAGTCATGTGGGTAAAACCCATGTCATTTATGCCTTTCAGTGTATTCTCACTGACAACACCAGCCAAGGAAGTAAAAGAATTGTCTTCAAAAGCACCTGAAGGTGGAGGGTGGTAAAAAAAAAAAATATTCATTTCTTCAACTCCATCTGTCCTCTGAGATGACCCAGTTAAAATGATGAAACAAAAACCAAACACAGCCCCAAAAACAAACAAACAAAACCAACAAGAAAAATCAAAGCAAAGGATTTTTTCTTACTCCTTTTTACTGCAAACTCTTACACAATTCTCTGTATTAACATGTTCCTACACAAAACTGTTAAAAAAGAAGGGGGATGCCCTGGCAAAATCGACTGTCATTCACTTCCATCTTGCTTTACATTGACTTTTTCCTCTACAGTTTTCTGCATGTATGTTTTGAAACAAGTTTCACTTGGTAATTTTAGAGACCAGCAGGATGCAAATTTAAAAGAACAGCGAGTGCTAAACAGCTGTGCAGCTGCCAGTGTTATGTCACCTGTATTCAAACACCTGACTTATAGAGCTAATTTGAAAACTGCAGCTTGATGTGAAGAAAGTGTTAAGACTTTGGCTGTTTGCACACATATGGAGAAAAGAACACAAGATACCTGTTAAACCTAGTGGTAAGCTGGGCACTTCCTCCTCCTCCTCCTCTTCAACTTCTTTCTCTCCAGATTCCTGCTTATCTTCATCTTCTACCCCCACAGATTCATCGCCTTCAGTTTTCGCTTTTTTAGTTTCTGAATCTAGAGTGCCATTTTACAGAAGACAAGTCAGTCAACAACACAAAGAACGTGTTCCTAGTTACGTTTTTCCACATGAACTTTAGTTTGTAAACCACATACAAATATCATGCTTTTCTCCTGGGGTGGAAGGGGGGGACAGGGGAAGGGGCAGGAAGGTTTCTGTGGAACTTTCTGAAGCAAAAAACAAAATATTGACAAGTTCCTTGCACTCAGTTCACACAGTACATCAGCAAAGCTTAATGTAAACGATATGAAATTTTCTCTGGAAATGAGGAACAAGTTACAAAATAGGTTCCTGTCTGTAATACAGACATCAAATTTCCAACACAATTTGTGCTCAGGTCTTATGAAATGGAATGTCTGTTCTGCTTTAAGCACCTGAGTCTTCAGAGAGCTGCAGGAAAACACTTGTTTAGTTGTATAACCCTGAGAAATGTCACAACAAGCAAACCCATCAAGAGACAAAATTTTCAAATATATATATAAAAATGTGTTTATATACAAGTACTTAAAAAAAAAGAAAAATTTAGCAATATTTGCAGGATGCAATTTTATGGTGTAGTTTCCCAGTATACGTTAGTTTCAAAACACAGAGATGTTTCCAAAGGATGGATTTGCTAAATATGTATAAGTATGGATTATTGCTAAAATACATACTGGCTGAACATTCAAGCACAGAAACCATCTGTCAAACTCTACTTTGAAAGCCAGCATATGTATTTGTATAATAAACAAGCAAAACATCCAAACTTAAGGTTACAAAGCAGGATCCTATACAACAATTAAACTGATTGCTACCAGTTTAGAGTTCAAATGTTACAGCTGGAATAAGAAAACAGGTAATGCTGAGGACCTCCAGGGCTTTCAAACGTAAACGAGCCCAACACATGGCACCTCTCACAGTCCAGCCGACAAATCCTCTCCGGCAGCATGGAAAACCAAAGTGGGTGTTTTCTGAGGTATCCAAGACGAACTCAGCCCTGGCAGCAAATCTGTATTTGTTACGATAACGTACCATCTGCCGCAGCAGCCGCCGCTTTCCTCTTTTTCTTCTTTTTTCTCTTCTTCTCCTCCGCGCCCTCGGAGGCCGCTCCGGCCGCTGCCGCTGCGTCTACCTCAGGGACCAGCGCCGCGGCAGCATCCTCCTCCTCTTCCAGGGGACCCTGCGATGCAGCCTCGGCTGGCGGAGGCACTGCACGGCGCGGAGACACGTTTCGGAGCGAGAGAAAAAGAAAAACACCACCAAATTAACGACGGCTCTGCAAGCGCTCGGCCCCGGAAGGGTCCGCAGAGCAGCCCGCCCGGCCCCGCTGTACCTGTCCCCGCGGCTGCCCGCAGCCTCAGGTTNNCCCGCAGCTTCAGGTTGCGCTGTCGCAGCTTCAGGTTGCGCTTGTGGATCTTTCTGCGGAGCAGCCGCATGGGCAAGTTGCCCGCGGCGGCCACCGACAC